>JBBPRA010000142.1:0-51419 GCA_038092775.1 Boletus rubescentipes | reverse complement strand
AATACGAGTACTTGGCGACCCGGCCCACGGTACTGTATTGGGGACGCTATCGGGATGCGATGACGACAACTGGCGATTGACGGCCCACGGTACTGTATTGGGACCACTACCGAGATGTGGAGGCGACGCCAACTTGAACCCAGGTCAACCCTGAAGCTCGAGGCCCGGTGTCCGGGATTCCATTTAACGTGTCAACACGGCTGGGAGTCTGACGGTGTTGATCGATCCGTCGAGCGTGGCGGCGGCGGCGGCATCAAGACAGGCGAACGAGGATGATGTTGATAAATCACAATCATGGCAATGATGGGAACGGATGCCATCGCATTCGATGTCGGACAGGACAAGGTGAGCTCTTCCCCTCCCCCCTTTGATCTACTGGCATCGGATGACGATGCGTAGAAGCATGACGGTGGCAACCAGATGCGTCCACGATAGGCTATCTCGTAGACAGACGGGATGCGGCCTTGACGTCGGTTTCGACGACAGACTATCCGATGCTGCGTATAACCTAAACAATCATGGCAAACATCATGATATCCCCAAGCAGACCCTGAGATCAAAAAAGACGGGGTCGATACGTAGATCATCGAAGAGGATGCCGATGATCATGATGACGGAATTTCTCAAGGACAGCAGGCTGGCACATGGATTACTATTCAAAATCAAGATCGTCCCGTACATCACTCAAACCACGTCCGATAGTACTGTATACGATATAAAACCAAGAACGAACACACCCGTCCACCCAATAAAAAAGCAATAAAAAAGAGAGCGTCCACTCACTCCATGACCCACCGCCTCACCGCCTGACACGCCCCAATCTCGGGGTGTAACAACACCGTGGAGAGCCAATATTGCAACTGCCGCCGTCGGTGGTCTAGAAACGCCGGTCGGTAGCGCGCAAAAGGTGATTTTGGAGGGAGGGAGGGGACATAGTGTTGTTGATAGGGCTATGGACGACGTGAGTGACGGCAAGGGAGAGGGGAAGGGGACACACGGGGAGACTTTGCCGCAGGGCTCGATAGAGTTGAACAAAGGCGCTGTAGCGCTTGTGTGCGTGAATCGTCGTGCTCTGCAAAGATCCGGTTGGTGAGGCAACACACTGTATGGAGATGGGATGGACCGTACCTCTTTTGTGCGTATGACACAGTCGTACACTGTGCTGCGTGAGTGATCGCGCCAAGAAAGGACGGAGAAAGGGACGCACCGACGTATGCGCCGCCGAGCTGATCGCCAACGTTGGTCCAGCCACTGATCTGGACGTCCCTTGCAAACGCACGGCTCTCACCCGAGCTGTCACCCAGCCATATGTCGTGCGAAAAGACCGAGGGCGCGCCTTGGGAGAGATGTATCGAGGCGCGGCCGTCCGGTTCCTAGTTGCAGGGTCAGACTGCGCCTATCCTGAACGCACATGTACGCACGTCGCAGAGTTGGTCGTAAAAACGGGATTCCTCCTCGACGTCGATCGTGTCTGGAATGACAACTAACAGACTGGTCGCATTTCGAAATGGATGCGCTGTCGAGGAGGATGAGAGAGGCATGGCAACCACAACAAGCACTGTCAATTCCGACACTGACAATGTCACGTGATCATAATCTAGACTATGCTACTTGCTTGCTCTCGACGATGGCCTTGATCATGGCCCCGCCAATCTTGTTCGCCTCCTCGAACCTCGACTCAAAGAACGCAGCCGTCCGCATAAACCTGTCCTTGTACAACTCAAAGTCACCAAACGCGACACACTGACTCCATCCCCGGGCTGCGACCACAAACTCGAGATCGTCGGATCGGTGCGTTACATCGTACAGCGCTGCATGGATTGCCGCGTCCAGACGGGCCACGCAACGAAAGAGGTACTCTGCCACGCCGATCCACATCCGGAACACAGGCGTCGCTGCAAGCGCGAGGTGGTCAAACGGCTGGATCGAGAGACGGGCCCAACAATCCACCATGGCGAGGAGTGCAAGATGGGAATTGGTTTGGGCTGCAGAGGAGCTCTTGGGCGAGGACGTGTTACGCTTGGGGCTGCCTCCGATCGTGAACCTGTCCAGGACGTCCTCGGTGAGGAAGATGGGTGTTGATCCGCCTTCCTCTGTGTCTGTGATCCCGAATACTTTCTCGCGTGCTGCGTAGATCCGTTGTCGGAGGCCGGCATGGTCCCCGGCGAGCATAAGTTTGAACAGGTCGGTAGCACTGGAGGCATACGTGTCGATTTGGATCTTGGCCGAGGGGTTTAGGATAGCGAGGCCGGCGTAGACGTGCCATTTGTTGGCATAGATGCGAAGCATGATGTTGACCTTGACGGTTTCGATGCCGCCGACGTACTGGCCGTGTTCCCAGGGATACGATCGCTGGGCAGCCCAGGCTGTACCCATCCTAGCGTGTGAGAGAGATGAGCGTGTGTTGGTCGCCAAGGAAAGAAACGCACGTGAGGAAGGCGGCGTGAGTGACCGCTTGGACATTGGCAGTGACGAGGTCGTGATCCTCGTAAGTAAGATAGACATAACGCGATTTGAAGCACTTGAAGATGCTCTCGACGACCTTGACGCATTCGTCTGGGGCGCGGTGCTTGATAATGACCTAGATGGGCGTGTGAAAATCGGGAGAACCGGCGCGGTAACCAAGGACGCACCAGTGGCTGGCCGGCCGGGGGTACGGTAGGTCCGTGGAGGGAGTGTATGGAAACGATGTGAACATCCGTCGGGAGGTGGGCTTCAAAGGCAGCTTTTTCCGGGGCTTTCACGGAGGTCTGGCCAGCGACAATGGCACCGACTTTGGTTGCTAAAAGCGATGTCAGTTCCCATGAAAGGCTAGTGTAGTGGCGAGACTTGCAGGGGCCGTATTGTTGTACCACGCGATCGATAAACTCTGCTTCCACGGAGTACATGATAAAGTCCGAGATCCGAGAGACGGCGTGGCCATCAGGGTGGACGGTGATGCCGGGGACACCTTGGTAGAAGGATCGTGAGAATGAGATGAATCGGGTTTGAGATAATGCAGGTAACCTTTGTACGTGCGTTCTAATGACTCATACTTGTCTGGCAGATCACAGACGCTAATTCTTTTGGAGAGTGGACGTGAGCTCGGCAAAGAAAGAGGTGGGAAAAAAAGGCATACTTTTTCCAGCCGGCGTCGGAGAGATGTTTGGCGTACATGGTGCCCATAGCGCCCATGCCGATCAGGCCAATGGTGGGCTGCTGGTCAATGGGATGGTTTGGAGAGACGTCGACGGGGATGTTGGACATGGTTGATAGAGAAGAGAAACGGCTGCGGTGCATTGACATATGAGCGTAGCCATCCTAGTCCTGTGCAGCGCGGTGGAGGTAGAGTGATGACCAAATCGGATCCAACGAAACTCGCTAGATACTTTATTAGCCTTTTTTCTTCTTCTCCTTCTTTACGATCTTCCACTGCTACTACTACTCCTCTCTTACCCCGTCAGCTGAGTTTCCGCTTGCTCACTTTGCAGTGCTCACGGTTTCTCTATCTAGTCGTTGTCTGGACAGCTTTCAACAGCGCCCACCGTCGCCTGTCGAAATTTGCAATCAGCGTATGCAGAGGTGCGCCTGGCGTTTGTTTGTCCGACACGTTCATCATTTCACTCATGCTTCTCCGCGTCCAGCATACCTTTGCGGTCCCACACTCTTTATTAATACTCTCCATTCTTTTCTTCAGTCCTCTGCGCATTCCCCTCCTCTTTTTGCAACCCACATTGACCCCGATCACACGCCACGTTTGCTCGACCCTGCCTCTCTGATCCCTTCGGAAGTAACTCTATTTTGGCCCCGGCGCACGCACTACGTACTCTGTTTGCCCCGTTGTTAGCGCAAGTTCATTCAAGAACCAGTAACAACCCTGCCTTTTTTTCTTTTCTTTTTTTCATCTACAGATCGTCCATCAAAGTGCTGCCGGCGCGCGTATTATGTATGTCCCCGCATTCCCTCCGTGTCGTTCGATCAGCTCAATCATTCTTCTCTTCAGGCTATTGTTGCTTATCCGTTTCTAGGGCCCGCACATTCTCAAACGTCATCACTCTTGCAACCGTTCGTTTCCCCTTCTCCTCCGTCCTACCCCCATTGACTGGCTCTCTCAGATCATGTTTCCTGTGCAACGACCCTCGAGTCCTCGCCAGCGCAGTGCATCATGCTCCACTGACGACCAATCCTCCACCAAAGACAGACCTCGCAGATTGCTCCACCGTTATGCCCACGATCTCAGCATGTCCTCTCAGTCGCTGGCAACCACAAACTCCCAGCACGATGATCTACCTACTCCTTCAGTGCCCACGTACCCCTCTCACACTACGAGCACTCACTCCACGCCCATGACCTCCCCCTCGACCGGTTACAGTAGCCTTTTTCCAGGATCGCTTTCATCCGCGACGTCCGAGTCTGTTCCCAGCGCAGAATCAAAATATCGTTCCGAGTTTGGCATGTTGATCCCTGGCTCTTCGTCCGCCTATTCCCCAATACATGGTTCAGCCTCTTCTCGCTCTTCCCATCCAGTCTCCCCGTGGTCCCGCTCCCGATCTACGACAGAATCAGAACTTCAATCGCCCGCACCTCACATTCCTTTTGGTCATTTTTCAAATCGTCCCGTGACCGCCCCCAATTCTCCGCCCATACTCCCAATTCCTAGTAGCGCGGACAGCAGTCCAGCCGACCACCACTCACGATCCCACTCGCGACTGACCGTGAGCATAAAAAATCTGTTCTCTAGGCACCCTGCCACATCCCCCTCTCGTTTCTCTTTTAATTCAGCCACTGCGCCTTCACATAGCGAAGCGTCTTCCAATTCGTTTCATCTTCCTGTCACCACCGGCAAGTGGTCCATGACACCCCGGAAATCACGGCCGCCGGATCTGGAGATCTCGGGTACGGTTGCCCCGGCCGTCCCCAGCCCTGGCCGCGGTTCCAATTCGCCCGTAGATGCTCATCGTCGATATGGAAGCGAAGGGACTGCCAATAATGCCAGAACTGGCAGTGGTTTGCCAACGAGTCAAGAGAGTATCGATGTCTCGTGTCGAAACGTACCCCCCACCCGTGGAAGGGATCCCAAAACGCGCAACGTACTAAGACGCCGCCCGAGCGGCGCCGCCAAACACCTCAAAGGACGCGAGCGAGGCATGAGTAGTCCTTCACGTCCAAATGAGGCTGATCTACATCTCCCATTGACTCCGGCTGGTGCTGTCGTCGAGGCTTATAAACAACAGGAGCTTCATCGCGACGACATACCCAGCCCTCCCAAACCTTCGATCGAAGGCCGAATGAGCCTGACTGCGTCCTATGTTGGCGACCACTCACCAACACCTTATTACACCGTCTTTGGCATGTCGTCGGAGCGTCGCGTGCGTGCGGGTGGTCCGGATGATCATTGTTGGAGCGGGTTCGAACCGGATCACCGCATCCTCACGCGTCCGCAAGCCACGTTATCGCACCAGCCCTCCATGTCCGACCCGGGTGGTCGCAGTCTTACGCGCAAACTCTCGAGTCGGTGGCGAAAGGGCAAGGGAGGGGTGGCCCCCGACGAATCGCCTTTGCGTGATAAAGGGCATTCGAGAGGGCGGCCGAGCCTGCATGACGTTTGGGGCGTTGACAAGTCGAGTTTGCGTTCGACAGGGCGATCCATGGATGGGCCGTCGAATGCGGGGGACGGTGCATGGGCAAGTCCATCTGCCAGCCATACACGATCAGGGTCCAAGAGTGAGGGTCCGAAACTGTGGCGGCTAATGCGGCGGATTAGCACGGGAGGTCTCCGGGATCGATTTCAGTCTGACAAGGCCGTTCCGCCCGTTCCCGCTATTCCAAAAGAGCTTCTCAACAAGGTGAATCAAGAGGAACGTTACAACGGCTCTCTGTTGACATTTCGCCACCAGGCGCCTTCTTCCTCGCCTGACAAGGACCACAGCCAGACATCCACATCACCCAGAATCACCCAACCAAGCGCAGCAACCTCGTCTTCGTCGCCTAATTCATCTGATATCGCCTCAGCGCAGTTCTTTCACAAGACTCATTCAGCGCGCTCCTCCGTGTCCTCTTATGGTGAGGCTGTGATACCACCCCGCCTACCAGAGCCCATGCTCGATCGACACATCATCACACCGCTTGAACAGCTACGATTAGGCGACAACCACGTCGAAGGTGGTGAGTCAAATACGTCGTCTTTGCCACTATCGCGATCCCCCCGTCGATCGACGTCTGTGCCGGTTGCTCTGAGGACGGTCGAGGGCGTCGAGGGTGATCATGTGCCATTGCCTTCGCCACGTCGTCAGACGTGTTCTGGGGAGACACCGTCAACTGGATCTTCGAGACCCTGTTCGACGACCCTGTCTACTTCTGCGAGCGTGCGTGGGTCGTATCAGGCCGTCCTCGGACAGTCACGCATGGCGGATGGAATCGTGGCACTGTCGCCCCCGCCGAGACCACCGAAGAATACGGCACGTGGAGGTGGGAGCGTGGCGAGTTCGCCGTCGCACTCGATGGTGGTCAAACAGATAGAAGGTGTCGGGATGGGGGGTGCGCGACAAATAGACCGAACGCCGAGTGGGCAGAGCGACATGACTGCCCGACGCGAGTCTCCCGATCCTGAACGAGACCAAGACGCGCACACGCGGCTCACGTTTCGCGAGCTCCGCGCACCACGCAAACCGCCGTTGAGCGAGCGAGAAAAGGCGGACATTTGGAACGATTTACTGGCACGGAGCGACAAGGCGGGTGGGACGTTGCACATCAATGGCGCGGCGGAGCTCATGTCGGACAGTATGCGGCTTTCGACCCATTCCGGGGTTTGACGACTTGACTCTTTTTTTGACTCACGCACCACCCCCCTCTTCCTTTCCTGCATTCGACTGACCTATTCCCATCTCGTCACATTTGATCTACCCCGACGATCGTTTTTGCTTTTTTTTTTCTTTTGTACATGTTCACCATCTCACGCACGGTCGGAGTGGCGGTCTCAGCGACACCTTTTTTCTTTCACTCTCTGACATACCGACGCTTTTTTTTGCATGGTACGCTATAATCTGTTGAGTACTCTTACCGGGTTCTTGTTAATTGCCTTTTGCTTTCTTTTTGCACTGTATTTCTTTTTTCTTTCTTTGGCTTGGGGGGTCATCACGATGTGCTCTGGTATATAATATATACACATGCTGTTAGATACGACTTGGTTTGGGGATGAGAATGGCGTTGAGTCATAATTGACACGAGAGCGCGTTGTTTGTACGTGTTTACGCGTCGCAGCACCACGTCAAAGCTGTCTCACGCTGGCGAGCCCAGAGGAACAAGGGCAACGCTCTCTTTTCTTCTTCTTCTTTTGACCGCTCTTGGAAACGCGCCACGACGTGCCCGACACCGTCTGAAATCATTTATTCATTCACACACTGACGAATCAATACCCCCCCGCCCCCTTTCATATTGGACATGGCTACCGACGCTTCGGACGTCTTGTCGACCTCGACGGTGACGGGGTTGGTTGTTGCTGGGTTGTCGTTGGGCGCGGTGTATGCGTTGAATTATACCCGGTTGGGAAAGGTGTTGGGTGTGGGGGATACCCGTTCTGATGGACATACCCAAGGTGGTGTTGCGAGTGGAGAGAAGGGGATGGGGAAGGAAGGCACTGGAGGTGGGGGTGGGGTGAAGCGTGCGGGTGCTGCTGTGGGAACGGGTGCGGGGACGTCACGAAAGGGGGGGAGGCGGAGGAAGGGAAAGGGAAAGGGAAAGAGCGAAGGCGAGGCTAAGGTTGGGGACGAGGCTGGAGACGAAGGCGAGGGCAAGGGTCAAGACGGAGGCACGGGTCAAGACAGCACAGCAGCCCCGCGGATCATACCGGGCGATTTCGAGCCCGTCAACACGGACGTGGCTCCGGCGTCCTCGCCAGCCGAGACGACAGCCCATCCACTGGGAGTACCCAGCGTCAAGACCCAAAAGAAGAAGAAGCAGAAGCAGAGGAAACACAAGAAGCAGACGCAGGCGCGGGACGAGGACGAGGGCTCGGAGACGGGCAGGGACGTCGACGTTGCCCGCGATAGCACCGACGCGTCGCGCTCGCTCTCGCCGTCCGTCTCGGGTGACAAGGCACTGCCGAGTGCCTCCCGTGCCGTGCCAGGCAAGACCACCCTCGGAGCAAGTGGCACGCGGCTCGTACCGCCTCGCGCACATGCGCCGCTCCAGCCCCGTCCCTCGTTGTCGTTTGACACCGACAGTTCGTGGACGCATGTCGACCGGCGTGGTCTCAAGTCCTCCAAGTCTACCGATGGCGAGGGGCAGGGGCAAGGGATGGACATGACAAGCAGCGATGTGGCCTCGACGCCGAGCGAGTCGCCCGTGGTCGAACGTATGGGCAGCGATGCGACGGACGTGCGCGGGGCACGTGGAGAGGTGCCGCGTACGCTTGCTGAGAGACTCGTTCCGAGACCGAGGAAAACGGGCGTCGAGGAGTGCGTATTGTTGATTACTTTTCGGTTGGCTTTTACTCATCGATCATGCCTTTTCTCCTAGTATGCTCGAACAATCCGATTTCCCCACTCTTGCACGCGTCCTACGGGTGCAGCCTCCTACGGACGAGACCCCTGTTCCGGGCTTCTCATGGGAGGACTATGGAGATGTCGTTGAGGAGAGTGTGCTTGCCCACGACGCCGACGAAGAAGACGAAGGCGAATGGGGCGTCGTCAAGAGCCGCCATCGTACCCGTAATTCTCATTCTTCCTCTTTATTCTTGGCGTTGTCACTGACACTGTCAAAAATATAGGTTCTCTACAGACGACCACGACGGCATCCACGTCGACGCCCGCGCCGGCTGCGACGCCAGAAACGATGACCAAGAAGCAACGACAAAACGCGCGCAAGAGGGAGCTTGCGAAATCGGCCAAGGCCGAGACAGAGGCAGCACGATTGCAAGGACTTGCAAAGCACCAACGCGAGTTGGAGCGACTCCGGATCATCGAGCAGTCTCAACAGGGTGGAGGGAAACGGCCGAGCGGTGGGATGAACGCCACGGTGGACGATCGGGGCAACTTGGTTTGGGAATAATTCCTTTCCTTTTTTTAGAATCTGCCGGAACGCTCGTAAATTATCTACTACTCGGCAGGGAGGGACATGACCGGTGAATTAGCGTAGTTGCGGCAGGATGATATTGGCTAATGGATAGAATGCTACATGTCGTAAATGCGTCACAAAAAACAAATGTCCACGAACGGAGCAGGAGCAAACATATGAAACAAGTACATCATCATAGGGAAAAAAAGGAAGTCATGGTTTGTGCAATTGAATTGGAGACAGAAAATGCGCGCAGGGGACATTGTAAAAGTACCGCATGTTGTGGAGCTGTGGAACCCGGATCATTCGGAACGGCATACACGGGTGAATTGTATCATAGGGTTCGGTCTTTCGGTCGTCATCAATTATGGATTGGATGAGACAGTTGAGGCAAGGAACTTGTGAACTTGTTAGCGCTCTGCGGAAGGACCATGTCTTCCATCCCTGTTCTCCCTCACATCTCGGCCTGAATCAAGTCCCGGGAGACTGCCCAAGTCTCCGTATCGCCCCCTGGGCGATGGTCCGGGTAAATGGAGAGCCATGGGAGGACCGGATGACGGTCCTCCTCCCATGGCAACTTCCGATACACTCGTCGTGGACGTGTGTGGGCGTTCCGTCGCCGCGGACGGGTATCGCAGCGCGGCGTTACCAGGCCTTTCCATTCGTCTTGAAGAAGAACTGGGCGCAGACGTTCGCCCGGTAACTTGAGCGTCTGCGCGTGGCAGTTTTTTGACTGCGCATCGGCGTTGAACGGAGATGTGATGGAGGAGAGGGAGAGGGGTGATTGCCTCACTGCGGACGGTGACTTGGATTCGGACGCGGAAGGACGCCGAACGTGGCTTGATCCACTACCACTACCACCACCGCCTCCCCCAGGAGGAGGTTGAGTGGTAGCCGGAATTGTCCCTGATGTAACTAGGTGAGGGGGGTTTGATGGGTAGTGTGGGGGTTTGGGTACGTGTTCGGGTTGGTATGAAGACGACGGAGGCACAGCGGGCGGATAGAGCACTGGTCCGGTTGACGCATGACCACCGTGGTAAGCAATGTTTTCAGACTGTGGAGCGCCTGACATATCGGGAGACATTGAATACAACGGCACATTAACGGCGCCATGTGGGGCGGGGAAAATGCGCGAGACCATGGTTTCTAGGCGATCTAACCTAGTCTTGAGCTCGTCGTATTCTGCCCTGCTTCGGGATTTCAGTTCATCGTACTCTTGCCGAGTGATATATTTGTCCCTGGGACCTAAATTAGTGCCTCCGGTGAAGCTGGAGCATAAACTGAACATACACAGGTTCCAAGGTACGCCACTGGCATTTAGACTGTTCACCGCGTCGTGTGCAGGGGCCACACGGTTGTGCTCTACAAAAAACTGCGTCAGCGGTCTCAAGACCTAATAGGACCATAGACACCAAACCTGTCACATTTGATCTTCCGCCTTTTACATTCTGTAGAGCCGGGTTCGAGTGGATACATTCAGAATGACAAGGTGACAACACCCGCGTGCACAGTGAGCGATCCAAGTCAGGAAAGATCTACGTCGTGTGACACTCAAAGACGTACCATTACAACTCAGGGCTTGACGTCGGCGTTTCTTTTTGGCAGGTCCAGGCTGCTCTGTTTCGCCTTCGGGCTCTGAGTCGAGGACTTCGTTTCGGGGATACATGCCACCTTGAGGTGGCATTGGTTGGCTGGAATGAGGATCCGTCGATCCTGAAGGACCAGCATAACCACTAAGGGGTGCATAACCATAGGATGGCGAGTCCTGAGCAGGAAGATGGGGTTGCGTGGCCCCGGAGGGTGGAAGATAGGGGTGGAGCTGTCGTATGGAGGGGAGAGAATGTTGGTGCATCGTCGCAGATGGCGCGATGGGACGCCCCTGGGGGTCAGGTGCAGAAGGAGACATCACGGAAACCGGATGTTTAAGCCCAGGAATGGGCAGGTGCCTATCCGGGTCCATAGAGACAGAAAGAGTAAGGGTTAGCAAGAGGAATACAGATAAATGCCGCGGAATGGAGCACACGAACCCAAAAGGCAGCAAGTGGTTTAAAAACTTTCCGAGAAATTGACGGGCGATGTGGCTGCAGCCTGATATATAAGCGAAGAACCGAAGTGGGTCAGCCTTGAATGTTCATAAAAGTCCGGATGACAGAAAGACCCGCTCGGGACGTGCAGGAGTGGACAGCCGGGCTTCTGCCTAAATGACATTCTGATCTGAGCTCACATTCAGGTTCGAACAATAAACTTTACCTTGGCAGCCTCCGGCGAACGGCAAGTTCCAGTAGATGCGGCCCTGCGGAGCAAGTTCTTCGGCGGGATATATATATTTCTGCCAATGATGGTGAGAGGCACAGTGCTGGATCAGTGCAAATAGTAAAGGCACGACGAATTTTAGTTCCGTAATAAGGAGGGGTGGATTTGGCTTTTGCATGCATTGATCTTCATGAGGTCCGTTTATCTCCGGAAAGAACACTGACATCTGTTACATTTTCTTGTTAGCGTGCTTGCCAACACTATAGTTGATATAGTACGGCTCTTACATGTGGTAATATTACCAACACTTGCCAAACCTGCCTCTTTTGGCCCTCTTCGTCCTTGACGCCGTCCTGTGCATTGGCCACACTACACTTTGACAAGACTTTTTTTCTCTCCTCGCATCCTTGAACAAATTTTTCCTACCCTGCGTCCGTCCTCAAAACGATCGAACTTTTCATGTCCGAACATCCGCATTGACCGGATGGACGGTGCGATGCGCCGTCACCATCCCCGGATGAGACTTAGTTCATTCAGACTCAGTACCAAGTCCAAATGATAGATAATACATGTAATGCCAATGTTTCTCCGCTGCCATCTTCTTCGCTTCCATGCCTGCCCTTGCCATGCGGCCCACTTCCGTTTCGTCCCTTTACTCTACCCTTTCAACACATGACACGTAGCCTGCATCATATCAGCAGGTGGTTCAACATGAGGTGAAAAGATCTTTGATTGATCATCATCTTCCTCCATGGAACACCATTTCCAAATCCGACTTTGCGCCATGGTGCCAGTTGCCGTCTAATTCAATCGTTTATGAGTATGGCAACCACAGGCACATCTCAGAGGCGCTGCGATAATATCCGACCCATGTCGACCACGCTTTTCACTTGCCTCTTCTGATACCATCTGCCCTGATATCCCCTTTCATTGATACAGCCACTTTCAGTCTCCAATATGTGTACGCCTTCCTGGGGGGGTTAGAAACTGCTGCGTTTGCTGACCCATATCCCAAACCTGGAGGCGCCATTACATCCTCCACCGGTAATCTTTCCTCCACCTCACCGGCAGTGTGCACGCCTTTGCCAAAGTTGTTCACAGGTTACGTGCTCATTTTCCCGTGGTTCCCCGCTTGCCATCCTCTATCAGCAAGCATCGTACCGACGAACGTCACGCAACCTTGGTATCCAACTCGGATGGCGATTATTATTATCCTTTGCTGCTAGCCGTTTCTCCGCAAAAGCCTATCATGGTTAGTCGAAGAAGATGTCTCAGGTAACCGCTAACTCCTGTAAAGTTCTCGATACCGTAATCTCCGTTTTGAAAGCGCAAAATAAAGATCCCACTGGGAGCTGAAAGATAAAGGATCATGTCACCATTTTCACAGGGCCACTGACTCATTGCGTCGTGTCGAGATGGGTCTCCCCACACGTCGATTAGGTTCCCTTGTCAATCGGAAGAAGGGCAGGTTTATCTCCTGATTCTCTCACTCCTTGATTCGGGATCACGTCGACCACATCGCGTAAGTTTTCTGGGCAAGCTGTCTTTGGACTCCATACGTCCGCATAGCTTCGATGTGACGTGTTCACGTTCGTCCAGTCCTTTCTTTGGTCGCTCCAACTCATTGATGACCCTGACACAGTGACACTACACCATTCGACATGAAACTTCCCAAGTTCCTCTATCGCCGCTATGGACATGCAATGTATATACAACCATGTTGACCAAACGATTTTTCATTGCATGTCGCCACTGCCCCTGTGCGGTATTACGTCGTGGAAATGCGCGCGATCGTTCCCGGTATTGTCGTATTTTGAGTGCATGAAAAAAAAACTCTATTGTTTACAGCTTGTGGTGCACAGCGAACATGCTTTTCCTGCGTGCCCATCACTCAACGTATGCTGTGCGTCTAATTGTATTCTTATCTCCTTTCCGCAGCGTGTTTCCGATTGCAACATGATGAATCTCACCTCACGGAAAGGGAAACAAAAAAAAAAGTTTAATATCATTGACGCTTAGTCTACAGCTTGTCCGATCCAGCCGGGCGGCGCGATGCTGAACACTGATCACGATCAGAGGGGCAATCGACGCATAATTTAGAAAATTGAAAGCGGAAAGGTGAAAGCGGGCGCAACGTCCGATGCCGATTACTTCAACCTCCACTCCTGCCAGGACAAGCGACGACACTGCATTTCCAAGCAGCTCGGCAAACTTTTTCGTTGCTCTCCTCGGACCGGCCGCATAAACAAAGTTTAGTCCGTCTGTCGTCGTATCACGTCATTCATATGACCACCAAATGAAATGCACAGCAGGCCCCATTAGCTTCAGAACCCCATCGGTCAGCTGGACGTATCGCATAAGGACGGTGTCGTGGTGCGTTGTTTAAGCGCACGAACTCCGAAAACGGTGATGTTTGCACAGGTGATGTTCTTGACTAGGGGAACACCTCGTTGTACACTGACTTGCAGATAGAATCATCGTGACATGAACGGGCTCCTTGAACGCTTGTTGTCGTGGCTTGCAATTGTTTGTCGAGGAAAAGCGTCAAAACAGTCAAATTAATTTACCGGCTGTTTAGCACTGCCGAGTATCCTTTCTAGGGACGGTCCGTGTAAGGTATAGTCCGTCGAACAATTGGACTATGCCGAACAAGAATAATGTGCCACATCATCCCGAGGCGACCCATTCAGACCCGGTAAGCCTCGCTACGTTCCGGTTGATTCAGATGAAACTCAAAACCAGGGGAGACATGAATACCATCCGGTGCTCGGCATTAACTCTCGGCCAATGCCATACCCATCGCCCATATCCGTTGCCATCCGTTTCGCGAGTGTTCTTATCTGATCCACGAGGGTCTCAACACCACCCGTGTTGCAGAACGTCCTCGGAAAATTTGCAAATGGAACCTCGCTGCAGGGCAACGAAGCTGGGGGGGATATATCGATTTGTGCCCGCAGCATCTTTTCCCAGTTTGCCAAGGAAGGTTAGTTGGGGGCATGCCTTTCGGCCGTGCAGACCCCATCCGAGCGTATCCGATGATACAATCGACAGCATCACTGATTTGGGTGTTCCATGAGTGACGCCCATGTCCGTCCATGGCGACGACAAATTCAGGCTGCGGGCGGAGCTGGGAGGGGACGTCCCCCTCCAGTCCGGCGTTCGATGAGATGGCCGAGCAATGTAAGTGGTAGATTCGCTCCGGCTGAATTCCCCTCAATCAAAGTGCCGATTGCAAGATCGTTCATGAGGCATCTTTGCCCTACATCGAACAGGGTTGCGGGGAAAGGGTTCTGTGCGGGGCACGGCGCAGCGCTGGAGAGCCGATACCAGATCTGGAACCCCTGCCTGAACTGCGGGCAACTCTGGACGAAGGCCCTGAGTATCGACGTAGAAGTTCAGTCGGACGAGCAGAGAGGGCGATGTAACCCCCACCATGAAAACCGCAACTAATTTTCTGGCCGCTCCGTGGTGGTTCACCAATTATTGGGGATATTCAACCCTTCTGTCAGTGCAATGGCCAGGAATATAAAGAAGGACAACGCCCTGATTGTTGTCCATTAGAGAATCTCGCCGTGAAGCAGTTCTAGAACGCCAAGGTTCTGTCCAGAACGTTTTAATGTCAGATCCATTGGCTTGGGTAGCTTGGTTGGGCGACATGTCACCTAACTCCGGGGGATCATTTGTTCTCGAAATTGTATCTTCAATATCCGCTTTGCGGCCTACCCACTATTGATATGTGCGCTGTGACGGACAACTCAAAGGTGTAGACAGGTGTTTCAAAGACACACGACAGCCTGGGACGCCACAACCTGGAAAGGGAGAACAAGAACCAAAGAGGGTCGTCGTGCCCATTTGATAGGTTAGATAAATTGCAATAATCGGTTGTTTGCGTAGTCCATAGACCCTGTTTGTTTTTCACTATGAACGGGGCCAATGTGCATACTGATGGGTGAAATGTGACGGCTAACTAAAACTCTTCGTCACTCCACTATCGGTTCTAGAGACCAGTGAAGCTCCAGGCTGGGATCCAGGGCTTCAGCGCCGGTGCTGCGCCGGTGCAGTGCGCCAGTAACTTATCGAGGTTCCTAGGGAAATCCCACTGGTTTACGGGGCCTGCTCTTGGTACCTATGGTATGCCATTGTATGACACGCTGTCAGCCTAAATGACGGACCCACATATTGGGTACATGGTACCTGGGCGAGTCGGTGGGGAACTTCACCGATAATTATCTGATCGTGCTTGTCCCTGGTCAACTTCCAAAATGGGACGAGTCCCCACATCAGCGTCCCCATGGCAAACAAGTGGTAAAATGTCTAGGAAAAACCCGCAAGTAGGACAACGTTTGTCATATTTCTGTCAAGGACAGTCAAGCCCCGAAAATCCCACAAGAGTCTTGTCAATGCGCATGACGACCGAAAAATAGAAATACTTGGTGCGGCAACGCGCGAATTCCAGACTCACGTGTTGTCCTTAGAAGAGAGAAAAAGAAAGGGAATGTTCCTTTTTTCACTACCTTCAGTCTGCGTGAGACGATGGAAGATCCACTACTTGCCCAACTGTTACACCAGTGAATGAGCGGAAGAAGACACTGATCGGACAGACCAGAAGAGGATTGAACATCTTTCGTTAGGGCGTTTTTTGTGGAACGTGTCCACATCGGTAATAAGAGAACGGGCAATTTAAAAGACGCACTGTAAGTGGATGGATGCCATTTCCTCTGCAGAAGTGCTTCGGGTTCGACGAAAAGTGCATTCAGCAAGATTGCGGATCCTCTTGAGAAGGGGACAACTTCGGGGAAGCCACGTCCTCAATAACAGGGATATGACTTTGCGGACTCGTGAGCATCCTAATGAGTGTGTCACATTCTATAATCAGAGATGAAATGAGGTCAGGTTCGCGCATGCAATCGGCTGCGAATTTCCGACGGCGTGGATGTTTTGAAAGCGTGGATGCGGATGAGGCCTGGTGTCCTTAGGTTTTCATGCTAAACGCCGTTGTTAAGTAACAATCTCGGGAATATATTTTCGAGTGGGTTATGAAGCAATGGAACGGAATCCATTCCGTTTCAACGGCGAAGCAGAATGGAAAGCATTCCGAGAACAAACGGGTCTCGGAATTGAATGTTGTCCAGAGGGAACGCATCCCGTCTGAAGCTCCAAGCGTACGGGGATTGAAACTAGGGGAAAATAGATATGGTTCCGCCCATAAAATTATTTCTCATGGTGCAGCGCGGACTACGCACAGACACATAACCCTGAGCACACGACTCAAGGAGCATGGCAACATCAAAACACGCAGTGGCGTCATGGCCCTGGACATAAGTACATACTACCGATGATCGAGGAGGTAACAACTCACCTAATTCACCGGTTGCTCGGGAACACACGGTTGTCGATTGTTGGTGAGTGGACACTACCGGCCGCCCAACATGGGTCACCAGACTGAGCGTCATAGACTAAGACAATTGAGTCGAGAAAAAAAAGTGCGCCTAGGCATATTCAGCCATTAAACGGGTGTTATAACCGATTCTTAACGGGGAGATCAACTCGATCCTGCCGGGTATATCATCACCTCGAGGAGCTACACGAGCTCGGTTCTACTGTTGCAGTCACCCTTCTCAATGTTTGATTAAATTATCACCAGCTCACTTGTACAAGGTCACCATTTCAAAAAAGGGAGGACGGGAGCACTGAAAAGAGACGGATTCGTATTTGTATCAAGAGCTGATTAGCCGGCCAATCTATTGGAAGCTAAAGACAAACGGCATGCCCAGTTCTTGCAGTCTCTCTTCTCGACACTTGGCCGTAGCCATGACTGAATTCCGTCGACGTTATGCATGCCGCCGCCGGTTTCAGATCGAGGTTGACTGTGAGGAATGTTGTTGTTCGCCTAAAATTTTATAGTTGGTTCGTGGGACTGGTCCGTGCGCGTGAACTTTGGTGCATTATATATGGCGGAGGCTTGCACACATTTTGGTCATCGAAAGTTACACCTGGCGGGTTGATATTTGGGATTCTCCTTTGAACAATCCTACTGGAGATTCTTGAACCATCACGTTCAGGGAGAAGGACATCTTTCACCCAAGATCGCCCCGATATCCCAAGAGATCGGTAGCGGCCCGTTTGAAAGAGATACATATTCTACTATCACTACCCTCACAGCTAGTAATGTTTTTGGACTGGTGGACTCTGTAGTACGTCCGAGCAATAGGTTTATCAATAAACAACCTCGACAATATCTTTCTGCTCAAACAGCAGCTCATATGCGACCGCGGACTCGGTTCCAGGCTGAGAACATACAATAAAATACAATGTAGGCCGGTGGAACAAGTGGAGGATTAACTTAATGGGGTGATCATCAGTGCTCACTGACGAAAACAGCAGCCATTCCCATCCCAGACCCTATGCACATACTCGTCACGAATATTCTCTCACTCCTCTGCTTGGCGATATTCAAGCCAGTAGCAATTTGCCGTGCTCCAGCTGCAGTTATGGAAAAATGAATGAGACATTGCCGGTGGCGACGGAATGACGAGAGCGACGTACTACAACCAAGAGGGTGACCAATGGCGATGGCGCCACCGTTCACGTTCACTTTCCCGAACGGAATACCAAGTTTGTTGATACTGTAAACTGCCTGTGATGCAAAGGCTTCGTTGATCTCGTAAAAGTCCACATCATCCTTGGATAGGCCAGCCTTTGCCAAAACTTTGGGAATGGCGTAGGCAGGCCCCACACCCATGATCCGAGGTGGAACACCAACCACCGCGGCAGCAACGTATTTGCCAAGGATTGGGAGGCCAAGCCGTTTAGCAACCGAACGGCGAGCCAGAACGACCGCTGCGGCGCCATCGGAGATTTGAGAGGCATTTCCTGAACGACATTGGAATGAGTCACAACCACAGAAGTCATTCAATCTCGGCCTACCAGCGTGGGTCGATCCGTCCTTCTTGAAAGAAGGTTTGAGCTTTGAAAGGCTTTCAGCGGTAACACCGTCCCGTATACCGTCGTCTGCGTCCACGACAACCTCGATGGTATTTTCGGTTTTCGGGTCGACTACTTTGACCTTGAGTGGTACAATCTCTTCCTTGAACTTCCCAGCCTTTTGAGCTGCTGCAGCCTTCTGGAATGACTCTGCGGAGAATTTGTCCTGCGTTTCCCTAGAAATGCCAAATTCGGCGGCAACGTTCTCGGAAGTGATACCCATTGGAATGAGACAATCTTCCGACTCCTGATTGGCGAGGACAGAAGGCGACCAGCCATCAGGAAGGGATACACCGCCCCACCCGAATGTCATAGACTCGACGCCAGCGCCTGATAGTCAACCGACATAAGTGGCGATGGCCAAAGATGAGGGGAAACTTACCAATCCCAATGTCGATCTGACCCGCTAATATTTCATTGGCGATTTGATTCACGGCAGAGAGGCCAGACGAACATTGTCGGTTGACAGTGTTGACCGAAGCGCTATTGGGGATGCCAGAGTGCAGGGCAGCCATTCGGGCTCCACTCGCACCACCACCAGGCGGAAGGACATTACCCACGGCGATGTCCTCGATGAGGGCTGGATTTACACGTGCTCTGGTGTATGCTGCGCGTAATACACCAGACAAGAGTTCCTCTGGCCGCGTGTCCTTAAAGCCACCTTTTCTTCCCTACAGGAAACACGTGAACAAGGTAGATGGGATGGAATTGATGAATGGTTGCACCTTGGTCATTGCAGTCCGAACCGCTGCGAGAATTACGACATCGTTATCGTGTTTTGCCAGGACTTGGGTCTTTGCGTTAGCCATGTTGAGTCGCTGTGAAGAATCGAAGGGAGAACTACAGACGCTGACGAGTTGACAAAGCCTAATTTATACAGAGCAAACACCCATCAACGAAAGCGCTGGATCAAACTTTCATGTGTTTTTTCCGGACACCCGGCTACGAACAAACTCACACTGATCCCACTCGTGGCACTTCCTCTGATTTCGCTCCGTGACTCTGCAAATGCTCGTGATTGCCACGAATAATCAGATAATTAGTCACGATGACCTGCTTGACGGTCATAACTGAGGTGAGCCATTCTGATAACGTAATCTGTGTAGCGCCGGTTACATGACAAACATCATGCCAATCTGCAGACTAGAGAAGTAACGTTATTGCTTCAAGACGATTTTGGAGTAGCGAGCCCTCTACGAGCCCCCTCGTTGGCTGATAACCGATCCTAAAAAGTGTCTTTACAGCATGAACCTGACTTATTCCCCTTTGGGCACCAAATTTCGTCCAAATTGGCCCGATGACGAGCATCAGACTAGTGGGGTAGGTTATTTCTTGCGGCCAAGCATCACGGAGAAAGACGGAAGCCATACCGACCACAGTATGCTATAACTTTCTGCCAGCCAAGTGACCCCTCTAGTGGCCACGCTACCACCTTTCTCACTCGGGTAAACCACCGTGCTCCCAGTTTAGGTGATCTGTTGGGTATCTGAACACGGTGCATGTGTTCCTTTCCTTTACATTGCGTTAACGAGCCCGATTCATGAATCAAGATCCCGACCCAAAGTATCATCAGAATAGCCAGCGAAAAGGTCGAGAAGAGGCTAGAAAGTCAATGCGAGCCCACGATGGCGAGTCAGCAGGTCTATAACAAGACTGCTGATATTGAAATCCCGTATGGAGCATGTGGAGAGCCCACGATTCCAGCAGGCGTGCAGTGCGACCCACAGAAGTGCGGTACGAATAGGAAACGAGTAGTGCGGGGTCAGCAAATTTGTCGAAACGGCAGGGAAAGAGCGCGAGGAGATGCGAGTGGGCAGGGAGCTGGACCTGCCAGGCCTGCGGACGACGTTGCGCCCGACCAACGGTGGCGATGGCGACACGGAGGTCGGCGACGCGTACGTGATGCCCGAGAAGACCTTCAGGTGGACCCAATGGAGGTCATGGAGACCGACTACTGGCGAGCGACTTGGAAGATTGTCCACTATATCATACATGCCAGAGCACGTGAGGGTGTCACTGGAGGGAACGAGACGGTCAGTTGTCAATCGATCACGTTGATGAAGAAGAGTTGTCATACACCAGGATGTGGGCAACGCGACATACATATGATACAGGTGACATGTGGATCGGCCGGTATACCACACAGGCAGTCCCACAATTCCCCAGGACAAGACTGTGACAGTAAAATCAGGTGAGTCGGCAAACAACACAGATCGTTGGAGCGCACACAGGAAAGTGAAAATGCAGTTACGAGAGTGAAGAAACTCAGCGAAGTGGCGAGTCCAGTAGACGAGCCACGACACTGCACAGGCACGACGAGTGTAAAACTGGAGAGGGAAGGTATGTCATGGACTGTGTATAAGGTCATGCAAGTACTGACAGTATACAAGGAGCAGCGACGACGCAACGAACCGTACCAGCGGTGACTCACTACAGTCATGCCTATGACATTAGCAGATGCAGAACATCAGCATCGTGAACGACTCAATAACGCACCAGACGACTTACCACCTACAAGGCAGCCTGCGAACCTTACAGGGATTGAGACTGGGAATGGAATGCAGTTATGAGCTGCGAGGACGAACTTACCAATAGCGATCCGGACATATCGGGAGCGCCGAAGTGCGACGAGGACGCTAAGAGCCGACCTAGGGTACTCCAGAACCCATTAGAAGATGCTCGGAGCAGAGGGATGAAGAGGATTCACCAGGTCAAGTCGAGACGAACAAGCGTCCTGGGCCGAAATGTACAGTGGCGCATACGTACAAGATGACACCCACATGAACCAGAAATATACGAGCAGGGGGAACGAGCGCGGCGTCCAGTCGAGGAAATGGACATGGAGTCTTGGAAGTCATATCGAAACCATCAAAATGACGGAAACGGCGATGACAGGAGAACCGATGAGACGGAGCCGATGGCGCAAGCGGCGCATACCGCCACTTGAAGCGAGCCGAAACCAGCTAGCTGGACGAGGCGAGTCAAGTTGTCAACACCAGGGATTCACGAACAGGTTAACATTCGGGCCTCAGGGACTAACCTGAGCCACCCATATCGTCCAACCAGCACCCAATGCAACCTATCAACTGAGGCCGCCAATCCACCACTCTGACGAGGGAAGTTCACATTGACGTCTAGAAACATCAGTGGATGATCCTACGGTCACGTCGAGGCCGTGTGGGGATTTGGAGCGATCAGATGCGCACGTTGGAGCGAATCCAGGGGTGATGCAGCGGCGATAGAGAGGTACCAAGGTATATATGTAACCCGTCGAGGACGACTCCGAGTTGCGCACAGAGCGCGAGCAAGTCGTGAATTACCTTATCGGGAGACCGCTCCACTCGGGACCAGTACATTGTTCATTGGAACATCGAGTCTGACCTAAGTTTCATTTCCTTTTGATTGCAGTAGACTCTCTTCCGTCGGGGGGAAGTGATACAAACGGTATAGTGCTCGGCTATGTCATCCTTACTAATTCATAGCACAAGGACGTGGAATTGTAGGCCGGTCATCGCACTGCGATAAGCAAATTATGGTTGCGGTCGATCCCTATGCGAGCTGGCTACTCGCGTAATCTGGCATTATAAAAAGCATAAATTGACCCCATGGGCGCCTTACAATGGTTGCAACATCTAAGACCTGCCCTTTGAAAACAGCCACTGGCACACCCCAGGGCATATCCACCATGACAGATAGTTCGGTAGCCTCTGAATCGGAGGCAGTTCGCGTGATTATCGTCGGGGCTGGCTATGCCAGTCTCGGGTGCGCCATTGAATGCAAGCGCAAGGGGCACGACGTTATCGTACTAGAGAAGGTCGAGACGTTCAAGATACTCGGTGAGACATATTATCGAGCTTATGGCATTCGTCGAGTTTTTGATGCATCTTATCGACCATTTACAGGTGATGTACGTCTCTCTTCTCACCCGTCTTCTTCACGATACCTGTATTCCGGGTGATCAACGTGCGCTTACATGGAACACTTCCTCTAGATCATCAGCTTGGGGGCGAATGCCGGTCGTATAGTCGCTCGCTGGGGCCTTCACGACGAGTACGTGTCTTGTATAACATCGACATCCTCAGTTGACGTGCCCTCGATAGGCTGTGGGACTTCTGCGCGCATGCTCCTGAGATGCGACTCCATGATTACTCGGGTAACCTCATCCGAGTGCAACCCCTCCCTGCACCCATGTTCGGCAGCTATAACTATGCAGGTCACCGAGCGCTCATTCATGATGTTCTCCTGCGTTACGCGGTGTCACTGGGAATAGATATCCGCATGGGACAGGAAGTCGTTGACTACTGGGAGGACGACGAGAACAAGACGGCCGGCGTCATTCTTCGATCTGGCGAAACCTTGCAGGCGGACTTGGTCGTTGCTGCAGAGGGCATCAAGAGCCGTGCGCGCAAATATGTGTTGGTGAGTCCTTATTTTTTTTACCGTTTAAATTCCAAAACCAATTGCACGATGACGCATCTCGGCAGGGGTACAATGATCGGCCCCGTCCATCCGGATATGCAATTTATCGAGCATGGTTTGAAGCCAAGGAACAAGGCGTGGATACCGATCCGTACACAGATTTTCTTTGCAAAAATGGAGATGTCCTCTACGGATGGACCGGTAATGAGAGCGCGTATTGGAGATCTAAACCAGAGAGACTCAACGTATCCTAGGTAAAGATGTCCACTTCATTGCTTCGTCTTGCGGCGGCGGAGAATCGATATCGTGGGTGATTACACACAAGTGAGGACTCGTTCATGTATGTGTCTTATTGGCGCTAATGATGATTAGGGACACTGAATACGTCGAGGGTGATTGGTCCGTACCTGGACGCATCGAAGACGTGGTGGAAATTGTAAAGGGATGGGACCCACGATGTGCTGCGGTGATTTCCAAGGCCCCATCCTGCGTGGACTGGAAAATTATCGTTCATGACCCACTCCCAAGCTGGGTCAGCAGGCATGGACGGGTGTTATTGATTGGTGATGCTGCTCACCCCTTCCTCCCGTGGGTGTTTCTTGGATCCCTCGGCGTTTCATTGAATGCGATTCACCGGATAATCTAAGGTCGAGTATGCAGGGTGCATCCCAGGCCATCGAGGATGGCGTCACTCTTGCCGTGGCACTCAAGGCGGTTGGTAAGGACAAGGTCCCTCTGGCCGCCAGAGCATGGGAAGCAATTCGGTAAGATTAGTGCTCTATCGCACAATGCACGACTGACACGAAAGTTCCTTGGGTGGGCTATACCTAGGTACGACCGTGTATGCAAGGCGCAGCAAGTGGGCGAAACGACGCGGGATGAGTGGCATCGCGCAAAGATCGGCGACAAGAGTGCGGAGGAACTCGGCCTGCCATTGCCTGAATGGTTGCTAGCATTTGATGCGGAGGCACACGCTTATTCGGTCATTGATGAGACAGCGCGTAATATCGTCGAGAACGGATATCGATTGCCATCTTTGAAGGCTGGACGTACAGCGGCCTGACGGAGTAGTTTTCTGGCAATCGCCGAACCCCCTTGCTCTATCGAGACTAGTACAATAGACCTCTTTCATGATGGGATGGCAACCATGTGTCATAAGTGACATTTTCCTTCTCATCTGAAGGCCTGACGGTGGATTTGTGGACCAAGTTCCGATCGGCATCCGCCAACGAGTGATTGTGCCAGTGGAGCCGTCAAAGACTCAGGTACGATACGATCTCAGCAATGAGGTAGACCCCTCTGGGGGTCACTCACAGAAATGTGTCAATGAATAGGACAACAATGTTCTTGATTATGTACATGAGACGAATTTCGGTCCTAGAGTGGGAACGAGCTAGCAGGGGCTGTGGAGCCTGCTGCCGTCCTTCCTTGACCTGGCTGCCAGTGGAGTCCGTGTTTTCTCTACCGACCGGCCGAGGCAATCGCCCTTCCCTAAAGAACATGCTCCTTTGACAGCCTTCCGGAAACGACGACCTTATGCCGCCGCCTTGTCTCCAAGAGAACTATCGATAAACGTGGGTCCATAGAATGAAAGCGCCGTTTCCTCTTGAACAAACAAAAAACCATGCTTCCAAGTCGGTCTTGTCTGCAAGGAGGTTTGATCGGGTCGGAGAGCGTTGATTGGGAAAATACATCCACGGATCAGGAAGGGAAAAAAAAAAAAGTCAGGCCGCTACTCTCCGCAGCAATTTAGGTGAGCGCCTGTACACGAAATGCCATGCCATTCCTTTTTTTTACATGGTTACTACACGCACATCCCGAAGAGATGCTTTTATATCTTCCTTTTATTTTTTCGCCCCACCCTTTATTGATTTTTTTATTCATGCAACCAGAGACTTGGGTCCCCCAGGTCCTCACGAAGCAAGTCCTCCAGTGCTACTTTGGTGCGGAAGCGCGTAAACCTCTATGGAATTCGAAGTCTCCAGATCCGAAGATGGCCCATTACCCAACACATTCCGCAGTGTTGTTGACGGTGGGGGGAAAGAGAGTGAGAGAAAAAGTGAGAGAGCATACGGGGACCCGGTAGGAACAGATCACAACCCAGATCCAGTCTGATTAAAAAGCAGGGCTCATTTGCAGATGGGCATCCACTCCCGGGACAGGTCATATGAATGCCTGTTGCTGCTCACCGTGGTAATCGGAGGTACCCGCGTCAACAACGTTCCGTGCCCCCCGATCATTCCCCGAGACCCCCTCATGGATTCACTTGCCTTGGACGTGGATGGTTTGCTTGTGTTTGATTGGCGCAAGGAATTACAATCGCGATAGAGCTTCTTGGCTGATCCGGGTCCTGGCGATTGTCGCTGGTATCAATTGCCCTAAGTCCTGGGCACGACCCTGACCTGTCCGGCATCCACTCCTTCTCACCTCGAACGCGGCTGCTGTCTGTTGAGAAGAGGCTGGAAAAGGACCACACTGCCATGCCTGTCAGCGTTAGCTCTCAAGAGACGCGTCGGAGATCTGTTGCCATAAAGAGCTGGCTATAACATTGGTCTGGCCATCCTGTATATCCTGCCCATGGGCGGCCGCTTCCGCGCGTCAGAATTCCCAGCCACATGCTTTTTTCCAAAGAACTCCACGTACCCCGAGTGGTCTCGTGTCTCGCTCTGCCACCCGCCCCCCTATTCCACCGCATCATTCCTTGCCTGCAGGTTAGCCTCGTGAAAGTGGAGATACCCGAAATCGATAAGGTAGAACGTGATTCGGGCTTGTTCGGCTCCACTTCCACCCCCATCCTTTCTCAGGTCATTTCAATTTACAATTAATGGCGCGCTATGGCCAGGACCATTTTGGGCTGGAGTCGCGGTACACCCGTTCCAGACGGCACGGTCTTCCGCGTCGTGGTCTTCACTCGTTTGCCGCTGACAGAGCTTGAACTTGAGAGCTTACGCCAGAAGCTTGAACCCATGGTGCTGAATCTCTGTCGGTGATTGCGCCACCTCTGGATCGTTGATGACGCGCCACGCTTTTAACCAGGGGCCGTCCAAGCCATGCTGTTGAAGAAAAAAAATAAACGGACGCCAAAGAACGTTTACATGCGTCATCAGCGTTCCACAGCATGCAAGCCGCCACCACCACCACCACCAACCGTACTATCTTCGGAACCATTGTTTCGAGAGTGCATGGTCCCCCGTTCCCACTTTTCCCGTCCTTCCCCTTGCCGCTCTCCGGTGACGTGTGTACACTCGGAGCCTATTTGGAGAGACGGTTTCAGTCATTTTCCCCTCCCCGGCGCCAGAGAAATATTCGGATGACAAGCATATCCCGTCACAGGTGGCATGCGCCATCGATCGATGTGATTGCCCCAGATCGAGCTACCTCCGCGCACCGGCGATAGGTTGAATGAACGATCAACGGATCGGTCTTGGGCGCAAGGTCCGCCTTTTCCAAAGAGAGACAAGTACGGCTAGTTGTAGGTATATAAAATTCCAATTGTTGCCATATTCAGAACACAATCAATGCCACAATGCACATGGGATTTGCCCACTAACGGGTATGCGCAACGGAATCACTGATAGCTTGTCAAGAAAGTTTTGGCTTTCTAATGGATAAATACGTATGCGCTAGTCATCACCAGGTCCAGTCGAAAGCGATGCATAATAATACAGTAGCAAGAGCTCCAAGAAAAACGGTACGGGTACATGTTTGCGACTGCATCGATTGAAAGCATTTTATACGACAACAAGTACGACTGAGCGAGATATCACCAGAATTGGATCATTACGAAAGCACGCATCCAGGCCAAGGGACGCAGCCGAGCAGAATCTAACCAGCGGTGTGCAAGAACAGACAAGCATGGGAGGGGAAAAAGAATGAAAGCACAGAGGGGTGAGCAGAGTCTTTTATCCGCACAGCACTAGGCCCCCGAGAGGGATTCATGCAACGGCTCCATGGACACTACTCGGTCGCATGTCCACATGGTGCTGGAGGCGAGGCGGCGACCGCTGGCGAAGAGGCAAGATATGGTCATGACCGCGGTCTGACGATGATGGGTAAGCCGTGCGAGCGGCGGGCGCATCAATCCATGATTGGATCTCAGGCAGCTGATTGGGGTGTTGTGGCTTCCGCGAGTCAGGGATCGACGTAAGCGGCGCAATCGAAGGGTGACTATAGTGATATGGCGCAAGCGGTGTAACATGGGTGGAAATAGGAGGCAGCTGCGTTGACTGCGGTGGGGTTCTAGGCCGGGTCATGGGAGTTGCCAGTGGACCCCTACGGTGAGGGAATTGGTCCGGTCTCGAGCGACCATGTGTGCGCTCGAATAGGCCACATTTGTTGCAGAGCTAAGAAGCTGTCAGCGTGGTGCTCTATAAGGAACAATAGAAGAGAAACCATACCACTTTTCCGGGACTGAGATTTGATCGTCTCCATGTAGACGTATCTGTCGTGCAACAGTTGAAGCACCTCCTCCGAACCCTGTCGCTCAGCTTGGTTGCGGCATCGTCCGTGTACCCAATGGTATAGTGATTCTGCCCTGGAAGGGGGTATGAGAGCGAGGCGCTGTCGCGCGTGCCAGGGCTGGCATGAGAAAGAGGGGGGCTGTTGTAAGATGGCGAGACATGGTACGGGTGCGACTCGTGCGAGTATCTGTGTTCTGGATGGGGTCGCGAACTGTAAGTGTAAGTGTGAGATGACCGGCCAGAGTCCCGTACGGGATCATGAGGGTATGGCCGAGATCGTGCCATCTGTTCCTGGGAGTAGTAGGCATCAGAGTAGCCTGAGTGGGAGTCGACAGGACGGTCTGTTGGGGACCGACGCGGAACCGGTGACGAGACAGAAGAGCGATCGAGCGAGGAAACAGACAAGGAGGGCGAATGGGAGAGGGTAGCTATAGGCGGGGGACTCGGCCTACGATAAGAATGATCGTAGTAGTCATAATCACGTCGGTGCCTAAGGAATTGGTCAGGCTGATGTGGACGGGGGATCGACAGGACATACGAAGAGGGCATTGGCATTGACTCGACACGGTGAGGCATGTTGGGATGAGGGGGAGAGGGCGCCTGGTCGTTGGTGGGTGGGTGGTGGGAGAGACCAAGTGAGGAAGTAGAGAGGGAGTGGAGAGACTTATCAATGGAAAAGGACGTCGAGAACTGATAATGGATCAACAGATCAAAAGAGAGCGCGACATCGAAGCAAACAAAGAACGAACACCGCGCTGATCAAAGGGATCAGGAAGTCGCAAATTTGGAGAAAGGGCTGTTTCGAGAGATCTGGTGTCTACATTTCGAAAAGGCAAGTGTTTAGGAAGGTGGAACACCGGTGGAGAGGCTGTACAACAGACCGTTATCAGGAAGGCGATGATCGGCTGCAGTCGCGGATGGCCCACGCGGAGGAGAATAGCACGGTCCTGATTGCTGGGAGCTGCGACGGTCTTCCCTAAGAAAACGGGGGCTAAGGATCACAAAACGAGGCGGTCGTATTTGAGCACTTGCCAGGAACTCGACTTGCTTTTCTGAGAAGATTCGCTGTGCGGTACGGCGGTCTGGTGATCCGGGTGGGAGAACATGGGTCCTGGTGAATGGGGAAACGAACGTGCTACACAACCTCTGCTGCAACCGCTCTGGGCGGTTGCGGCGGACAGTCCGTGTGCTCAACGTGCCCGTTTCTTCCCTTTGTCCCCTTGGACGACAAGAGCCTGTTCCTATTTTCCGTAGGTCCTGTATTCACACCGCGATCCGCCGGGGGCAGACTCTCCTCAGGAAGACAACCAGAAACCGTCCATGGAACCGCCCATCTTTATTATTTTTATTATTACCAATCATTATATCGTTATTTCGACCCTATTCTTGTCATTGTCCACAAGCGGAGCTTCAACGTCCCTTTCTCATGACGCCGCGGCACAGCCGGCATAGTTCCCTCGCAGCGCCCGCCATTTTGCCCTTTTAAATCGCCGACTTACGGCCAATTCAGCGAGTCGAGAGTTGCTTCCGAGGACCTTGGCACGATCGGTGACCTGCTAGAAAAAAAATAGACAACACGCCCCCTCCTTATCGTTCGCTCAACCGCTTCGGCGTCGCGAACAGGGGATGCCCTAGCCCAGGGCCTGTGAGAGGGTATCGCGATCATATATTGTTCGTGGGCATGGACTCCCGAATGCTATTATTGTGCGGACCAGTAGGGTATCATCTTGATCGCCTACCCTATCACATCGACCCTGCCGCATCAGTCAGATTCCGATGGCCCTTCATTTTGCCACTCTAAATGGAAAGTATTCCGTCTCCATGTCATACAGCAACGCACCTTCTATATACCCATCAACATTATTGGCCGATATGATACAAGCCAACTTCCACTCTCACTCATCGCACTCGGCGTCATTCCCAGTCTCTCTCTGTCCTCCCCATCGTTGTTTTCATTCACAGCTGTCTGACCATCGCTGATTGATTGATTGTGCCCGCTCTATCTCTACCAACCCGCGTATCAGAGCCTGATGAGTCCTAATCATTAATCCGGCGTCTACCCAAACGCGGTCGCCAAGCCCCAGCCTACTGCCGCATTCCAGCCTTTACCCAAATCCGTGTTGGCAGTTGCGGGGATGCAGTTACGATTTGAAATACGGCTTGACATGTTGGATTATGGTGGAGAGGGCGAGGGACCCCGGACTGCTCCCGAGTCTGAGCTCCAAGAAGCGACGCAGGTCGTCTCTCATGGCGCTACAGGCACCTCTCCTCGTTGCTATTCCCGAGTTAGGAATATTTGCTTGGCTTCGCACACGCTGTATCCTATTGCTCACGTTCATCTGCGAGACGTGACCCTCGGACTGGACATGTCAGACGCAACGAGATGAATATGGGTTCGTGCTGGTTGCTCGCGGGACTCTCTCCTCCGCGGACGGGTTGATCTTGTTCCCTTTGGTCCTTTCGAAGCCGGAGCGAGAGGAACCCCTTCCGCCCTATCTAATGTTCCGAAGGCGGATTCCACGTGTTCCATGCCGTGCCATCAATTGCTCGCAGTGCATTCCCGGATGTGACATACAATTGGTAGAGTGGTATGGCAAACCGACTCCATCCGGAGAAGTTGTCGTGCATGGTCTCGGTAATTTTTGCCGACACGTAATACAACTTGACTGACTCGGAGTCCATTCGGAATCCTGGGATGACTCACGAAGAGAGTGTGTATATCTGAGCCAGAGAGAGAAACAACTTTGGCGTAACTTTGGTGCCATTATTCGTTATGTTGATGCCATTGCCAGCCTGAGTGCTACTGGTAGAGTTTGCGCTGACCTCGGGGTCCGAGTCACGCCATTTGGTGTCCAAAATGGTCGATCGGTCAAATTTCAGGCCGAACACAATTTCCGCCTCTCAAACAGGTAGGAAAAAGACACTCGTATTTGAATGGCTCTCGGAGGAGGAGAACAGTACACGGCTGCCGCATGGATTTTTGGCTCACATCCTCAAAGGTAGGCGCAATGCCTTTCGAGCATCTTTACTCACAGTGTCACACGGGTCAATTCTTGATTGCCTTTTTAGACAGTTTGTTGCCTACACTCAACCATGACTTCAAGTTTGGCACAGAGAATTGAATGCGCTGGCGGCCGCTTTGTGCCCATCGTGGTTCGCGTGGTCTTTGCTCTCTAAGCCTCCCGAAGGGCAATGGGGATAGCCTGGCCGGATACCGATCGCGACTTTGGACTTGCCCTCAGTCGCACTTGCGCTAATACCGAGGCCCTTGCCATTCAATTCTGATACGAACACGTACTATCACGCCCGGTCAAGATCTGACGCTCTATGACCTGTTCCCAGCGTCAATCACCCTTGCGGAGTTCCCGCCTTTCCTACCCTGGCTGTACAATCCACCGCCCCGACTGATTGGATCAGGCCCAACTGATTGAACGCCATCAGTTTCGAAATCAGGTATGCTGTAGGCTGTAAGCTGAGGCAATGAAATTCTGATGGCATCCTCTGTCGCCTCATCATGATTACAGGGACTATGCGCATCCCACACCACGATAGCACCCGGACTCGCCTCAGTTAAAGCGCACAACCCCCCATGTGTTTCGGATATCTTATTCTCAGGTAGGAACGCCGAGGCACATACACAAGGCCACCCTGTTCGATTCGTGCGAGAGCCTTTCCAACTGTAGATGAACCAGACGAGCATTCTCACCAGGGTTATTACATGCAAGGCCGCCTAACTGCACCCATTCAAGGGTCATGTGTATCTCCTTCTGTGAAATCATGCCAGACCCATTTGACATAATATAGTAGGTCGATACCACAAGTTGTGGAACCATGACGTTGTAGACGTCAGTGTGGCACGCTCGCTACCATACCCCTAGTTGCCACGATCAAACAGCGAATCATTTTTTGGGCATATTTTTCCACCCAAGTTACGGCAAGTCCTCTCCGCTGTTTTTATTATAACATTGATATGATGCCGATGACGAGCGTATAATTGTCGGCGGCGGTGATGGCCGCCGTCAAGTGATTCGTGATAGCATGCTCCATTCTGGGGTTTGTTAGCGATGGCGGGACCGAGTGTGCACGGACATACACACATGCTGCGGTTCTTCCACGTGCGTTTCATTCTGCGGTGTTGGTCGTTGTGATGGGGCGGGTTTGAGATGATGTTACAAAACCACAGCGCAACCGGGGCTAGAGCGCGTGCACTGATGGTGAGAGCATCTCTAGGTCTCGGTGATCAAACTATGTCCCAGCCGCATCAGTTTTCTGGATGGCCAATTTCACCATAGCGTCCCTGTCTACTGCGTTCCTAGGATGTCGTGCATGTGACCTTCTCCAAGGACCAAGGACAGAGAGCCACTCACCAAGAACGGCGTTCCTTCCACGACCTGCCACTTTGGAAACACATGATTCAGGGACTCGTCTTGCAGCAAGAGAGTGGCGTTTATCCCCCATATGCTGGCATGTCTTGATTTGCTTCCGCAACCAGGAACTTATCCAGGAACCACTGCCATGCATTGTTTCGTCACTGGAAACTGGTTCTATTATATTGTTGTCTCATCGGCCGACCCGTTGATCTCTTGGCATTGACATCGATCAAGAAGGAAAAATAAGGCGGTTAGCGAACCCCGGAGGGCACACGACACGAACTGGAGGTGCGCGTAGCGAGATTCGTCTCCGAAAATCTGGGTCCTGAATCGTCCATCTCGTCCTAAATGGCTCAGATCACAACACACATGGATCCCAGATTTGACGCGCAACTTATCGATGTGGCGGTTGTGCGAGCGTGAGAGATGATGGGCATCATGGGCGTCCTGAGGGGGGGTTGAAATAAAGGTTTAGAGGCTCTTTGTAAAACATGGTACACGTGTCTCTTTGTTGCAACCACTGTTGGTGATCAATGATCCGGGTTTGATCTGTTTTAGGTGTATCAATGGCTCAGCTGAGGTGATGGCACCCCAAATGGACGACCCTCGGGCCATGCTGCCGTCCCATGATCCTTACCCCATGGTATTGATCCAAAGTCTCGGTTCAGTGTGGGATATGCCAGCGATACCAGTTCCCGATACCGGCCTTATCGCTGGATCCCCTCCGTATGCCCACTGGCAGAAGGAGCTATAGCTTATCGCTGTGACGTCGGAAGCCTACGTACTACGTCGGCTCTCGCCAATGAGAGTCACGAGCCCAGTATGACCAAACCCAAAAGAAATTGATGCACATGAGCCATGCAGTCCTCATGGGGTCCGCCAAAGCATACCGAATGGTGACCGGGACACGATTGGTACACACGATCGAAAACCAGGTACAATACTTGCTCCTATCATTATGATATGATTGAGATGCTAGTCATTACCATTGGATTATCATAGGGTGAGCACGTCGACGAAAACACGTGACATGTGCCAAAATAACAATGCAACACCCATGTCCAGATCCATCCCCATACCTCTCATTACCGCGCCGCCGCCGCCACTGTACCTTGAATATCTAGGCCCGCCGACCCCTATCCATCCGAGTCCACCTCCGTAGAGCTCCCATCCTCCTCAGCCGGCTGTACCATCGCCGTCGACCACACCCGCACTGTCCCGTCATGACTCCCCGTCGCAAACATCATCGGTTCATCCATCCCATTGTTCCACCCAACACATGTCATATCCCTCAGCTCGGACATATTCATTGGTCGGAGGTAACGTAGCAATGCCGCCGTCTCGCGATCCCAGACGTGCACGTCGCCCGCTGGATGAAAGAATAGGCATAGGGTGGGATGTGCCGTGAGTCCCGTCGTCGTGGCGAGTTGAAACGAAAAACGGGTCACCCACCTTTACCGACACAAAACACAAATTGCTCGTCGTTGCCACCAAAATAGCACGAGCCCGCGATGGAGGTGGGTACGTTGAGCGCAAAGGAGTGTTTGAGGTTCAGTCGTGCCGTCAATGGACTTGGACCGTTTGTGCGCGCTCTGTCTCGCACGATCTCCAGTTTCCAGAGTTGGGGTGGGGCCTGGGCGCTCGTGTAAGACAGAATCAGGATGAGCAACGAGGACGTACCTGTTCAAACGAAACGAGAACGAGAGCGACAGCCATCTGCTTCGATATGACGATATCGCGGACGTCATCGAACAACGGGGTTTGACTATAAAGGGATAAGCATAGGTACCGCTTTGCAGCGTTATCCAAACGCACCATTCCTTTCGCTTTGTAATCATATTGTATACTGTTCATCTCGGTCAGCAAGAAACACGCTAGATCATATACACACTCCTACCAATGATACGTTTTTCGACTTTGGTCTGACGCGTCGGTTGTGGACCATCCGCAGGCGGTACAGATGGTCCTATGGCTATCAATCGCGAACAATCCGAAGTCACCGCCACGTTGATCAGTCGCACGTGGCCAAAATGATAGACATCCAAGACCTGCAAAGGTGGGCGGGTGATAAATATGACATGTTCATTGGCTCGTCTGTACGCGTACCTTGCCATGCAAATCCTAGTCCACGCCAATCAGGATTTTACGTATACAATGCACGAACGACATCAACGCACCAATTTGACTACCTCACTACCCTCGACGGACAGGATCGCTGATGAACAAAGTGTATGAGCGACAAAGGATCCAAAGTCAGAGATCTATGCTCCCTACCTTGTCCACTGGGAACCCAAACTACCGAACTGACCGTCTTGGATCGGTCGATCGTCTGCTTACACACCCCATCCTGGAAAGCAAGTAAACCGCGATATGAGGGGGCACGCTTTCCGTCAAGAGGGGTACGATGACGTACCTCGGACCACAACTTGAGACCACGGGTAAACCGCGTGAGGAGCAAGCGACCGTTGGGTGACCTGAGTGGGGTTATGAGACGATATCTCCTTTAAAACCAGGAGGCAACTTACCAGGCGACTTGACTGACGAAGCCCCGGACATGGACAAGCGTGCGATGATGCATGAGCGACTCCTACAAGACGAAAGAACACAGTCAACAGAATGAAAAAACGTAGACACCGCACATCTCACCCCAATACGAAAGATCATAGCAGTTCTGTCCCAACTGAAAAAAAGTCTATCAGATGACATCCGCAAAGCACGCAACACGTAAACCCTTACCTGGACGTCGCCAAATACCTGCCATTGGGGGAAAACTGGAGATGTCGCACAAGCGCCCCATGCGGAAGTAGCTCCTGCGTCAGCTCGAGCGCTTTCAGCTCTTCGATCACCTTGGACACCCTCGCTCCTCTCAACGCCCAAATCCCCGGATCCGGTACCGGACTCGCAGACGTATCCGGAGCCGCAGACATCGAGGTTTGCCACCACGAGTCTCGGCGGGGCAACCCCGGGCGTGCAGGTGTCGCCCGTTTGCCTGTGGTGCGCTGCAGCTTGATCACGGCGCGGACGGCGTTTTGGAAACGGACGCGTGGATCGCGGACGTCGAGGAGGAGATGGGTGTCGAGGATTTTCTTGTGGTAGTCGGGCAAACCAGGGCCTTCGCTCGAAATGGATGGCAAGCGCGACGGTCCGTCCATTTGTAGTTCAACATCGGCAGTAGTTATGGCGCCTTTCCTGGGTCTGGCCAAGGAAATGCGTGCGGCGGCCACCCAGGCGATGAAACGGGTGAGGCACGCTCGCGTCGCGGCGAGACGTCGGCTACACCATTGCATCGCGAGTCGGTGTGCGCGGACGATACCGAGCTTAGAGAGTTCGTCAAGGGTTTCGGTGATCACTTCTTCGAGCCACTTTTGGTCCTTTGACGTGAGGAACGTCCATCGCTCCAATACGAACCAACCTGAGATGGAGATGAGGCCCGATGACGCAATGAGCTGGGGAGAGCAAAAGGTAAGGGAGGGATTAAGATCTTTGCAGGCACTCCGACGGAGCGGAACAAACATACCGTCGCGACCACGATGACCGCAGAGGTGATGGGATTCTGAATTTAAACACACATTGGTATAGTCAAGGCAAGGACAAGCGCAAAAGGACATACCTGCTTAGAAGAATAGGTGAAGAGCACGACGCCAGCAGAAAAGCATGCTATGGCAATCACAAGGAACACCAGCGGAGATCCTTTCAGCCATACGAGCAGCCACCACGGGACTCGATGCAGAGGCGAGCGACTGCACGATCCAAGCAAAGGCTCAGTAAATGGGCGATACGATACTAGAGTATGACTGCACTAACTAGACGGATTGTTTCCAAGTGAGACCAAGAAGGCCATTCACCCCACCCGCGATACTGAATAACAACGAGGACATCCAAAACATGTTGACACTGTTGGCAAGGATGTTGCCGGTCGTATGACTCGAAAGCACCAAGAGCGAAGCATCGACAGCCCCGAAGACGATGGACAATGTCGAGACGTTTAGCAGATTCTTCGCGGCGTGTTGTTGATGGAACCAAATGGTCGGTATACCTAGATGAACCGTCAGTTGATGTACCACACCCCATCGAACAGGCATTGATGACCTACCAATCTCGATGAAGATGGTCAGCGCCGAAGTGATCTCATCAAGATGACCACCTATCTCGTGCATCAGGTCGTGGACATACCGCTGCACCGCTGATGATCGGAACTGGTCTAGGGACACAATGTGACCCACACACATCAACTGTGACAAAGCACTCACTTTTGTACTCGTAAAGACAAGCCGAAAAGTACTGCGATCAAACACAAGATGAGATACCAGTGGAAAAGAATGGGGGATACGACGTACTCTCAAATCGCCTTCAAACGACCGCATCGACTGACTGATCGCCTCGTCATTGAACTCCTCAAACTCATTTAGACAGCTAATAAACGCCACCACGTCCCCTGCGAGACTCTCCAACTGATTCGGAAGCATATCCAGTTCGAGGTTGTCCTGAGAGATGGGTACCGTCGAACGGTTGCGCCAATCCTGCCGTCGGTCCATGATGTTGGGGTTCAAGAGCACTTCTTTCCGCATAATCTTGCGGGGATAGAGATAGGCAGCGTTTTCGCGAAACAAGAAGAGGATCTTGGCAAGGCGCTCTTGGAGTCTGAATGCGGACCAGACGATTCCGACGGAACTTCCCAGTTCGCGCGAGGCATTTTCAAAATCACGAAGCTGGGCGTCAAAGGATGAGTATACGAGCGTATGATAAGTATGCATTCGTACCTGCTTGTCGAGCGTTTCGATCCGTCTTGGTGGGAGGTAGCGTCAGGTGAGGAAATGAGGTGCACCGAAATACGCACTTTTCGAATTTGTAGAGCAGCACTGCGCCATCGCGTTGCTGTTTTTCGTCCATCGACGGTGCTGTATCGCGCACGTTAGCATCCGACAAGAAATGTACGAAGAAAACGTACGTTCCGCCTCCATGCCCAAAGGCTCACCCATCGCTAACCAAATCGTCAGTTCTATCACGATGCCAAGATGAAAAAAGAGACGTACCAGCATGCTCCTCGTTACTCTTCCTCAGCTCAGAGACCACGTCTGCCAAGCTATGCAACGGCCTCCGCCTCCCCGTCCCAAACGTGCCCGTCCCGATTGTGAACGTTGTCTTTGGACTGGTTGTCGTCGACGCTGAACGAGGACTTGTCAGAGGTGACCTCGCCGACCCGACCAATGTGTCATCATCCATCCTTGTTCTTGGCTTGCTCTTCGGTCGCGTCGTTCCTACCCGTTTCGCTATTTTCGTCTGGTCTCGTCTTTGCGCCGTCTTGTGATCCGTGTTCTGTACCCTATATGAAGTCGAAAAAAAAGGCTAAACGAAAAAAAAGAATCTCTTTGCCAACGTTTGATATCAAAACGACATCAAGATGCGCCTTTCCCAAAGACACCACGAAGCGCCCACGAGGAAAGGAGGAGAGGGAGGGGTAAAGGGAAGGTCATGAATTAAATAGCCATTTCATTCGATGCAGGGTTTGCGCAGACAGGAGACATTGCCACTGGCAGTGGGCACTGGCGAGGCGAGGCGAGGCAAACAGTGGTGGGGGACTCATTTCGCTCCGCACAACACCTGGCGCCACGACGTGCGCACTGCATTGTGATTGGTCGAATGCGGGAGAATGGAAGCGTTATGATTGATGAATCATGAACCGCGTTTTTTTGCTCTCGCACATGCATGTATTTCGAAACACCCGGCACGGTCCGTCCGCGGAGGTTGAGCTTGGCGTTTGGAGCAACGGAAACATTGATTGTTCATCAAGCAGGGGAGCAGTCGGTTGTCCGAGGGATTACTTCCAGTAGGACTACGGAGACGACGACCGCGGGGATACCTGGATAATCCTGTGCGTCAGTCCAGAGCCAAGAAAAGGTGAACAAACGAAAAAAGTCTGGAGCTCACTCGACCACGGCGCACATGTCACATTCAAATTCAAGCCACGCTGTGGACACGCACGCCAAGTTGATGCACGCCAATATGGCGGTGTGACCGCAGGTCTTTCATTCAACTTACGATGGCCGAACTAGTACGTAACAAGATAAGCTCGTCCGCCCTTGCAGAAGGTTGAAGCCCAAGCTCACATGGCCTCGACCCAGTGCATTAAATAATACAACTGCCCACTCGTCTACTGCACATTGGCCAGTCCTTCCTTCAACTCCGGTAATCACCGTTAATCTGCACGTATTCCTACAACGCGTACCGGCATTATTAGCACTCCTATATCCGAACACCTCGAGGCGAAAACACTTACATAGCTAAAATCACACGTCCAATACCTGGCCTCTTCCTTGCCGCCAACCCCTTGCCCTCCGAGATCGACCCTAATTTCAAAATCTTCTTCCCCGAGTATCTCGCTTGCCCGCGCCTCGTCGACACCAACGGGCTCGCCGTTCTTGAGTACGACAAGGGGAGTTGTGTTGGACGATGTGGGCGACGGGATGAATGCGACGCTGACGAGGTCCGGACTGAGGGGAGTACTGAGTGGAGTAGAACCTGTCGAGGAGAGAATGCGGCCCCAGCTGAGTGAAGCATCGTCAACGTGGTGAAGAGTGCTGAATTGTGGTCGACTTACTTTGCGTCCTCGCCGTAGAGGGCGGTTTTCACGAGGGCTGAGGTACTGATGGTCGAGGCGACGCGGTGGGCATCTGCATATGAGGCTGCGTTCTAAGTGGTGTAATAGTCAGGTGATCGGTCGCGATGAGTAGGCATAAAGTATCATAGAAACAAACAAACAGATAACAAAATAAAGAGAAAGAAAGAACCAAGATACCCCTCGATTATCCGCCGCCAAGCAAGAAATTACCCATAAGAATGCGCAGACCCACCTCAACGCAGACGCCAACAAACTTTGTAGCACCTTCACCATCCCGGACGACGAGCTTGGCTAGGTCGATGGAAAAGGCGGTCAGATAATCTCTGAACGCGATGTATGCTTGGGGATCCGTGGATTCGTCAATTTCGGTGGGGTTGGTATCGTGACCGGCACCGTTTGCCAAGACGATGATGGTATCGTTCGTGGACATGTCACCGTCGACAGAGATGGAGTTGAAGCTTCGCTCCACAGCGTAGGTGAGCGCGGACTGTAAGCTTTTTGGGGAAACGGGTGCATCGGTGAGGATGAGGCCAAGGAGGGTAGCGTGAAGACCTGCTGCAGGGGGAGGACCGGGAGGGCTAGCGGGTGCGACGGTAGAAGGATGGACGAGACCAGCCGAAGACGCGGGGCCACCCATCTGTGGGTGGATCATGCCTGCGCCCTTGTCCATGCCTGCCATGCGGTAGGTCTTTCCGTTAATCTCAAAGGTGCGTGCACGCAGTTTTGGAAATGTGTCCGTAGTCATAAATGCGCGTGCGGCTGCTTCGTACGCAGATGGCGTGGATGAGAGGGCATAGGAGGGGGAAGACGACGACTCCTGGGTGGCGATGGCGGAGAGGATGTTTGAGATGGGAAGGTGGACGCCAATGACGCCAGTGGACATGACGAGGGTTTCATTTGTCGACTGCGGACGGAAGCCATGAGAGGCAAGGACGGCATCTCCTGCTTTGACCATGCCCCAGGCGTGCTGGAGGCCCTTTTTACCGGTGACGGCGTTTGCGCAACCGCTGTTCACGACGACAGCGCGCGCTCTTCCACCCGACTTTTGGAGAACCTCGCGAGAAACGAGGACGGGCGCGGCGCGGAATGCATTGAGGGTGAAACACGCAGCGGCAGAGGTAGGGTGAGGGGAGGTGGACAAGACGAGTGCGAGATCCAGTGGTGTTGGAGATGCAGGCCTTGGCTTTTTCACACCAGCATGAACGCCGGTGAGAAGGTAGCCTTTGGGAAGGTTCGAGTCTGGAACGGGCACATAAAGGTGGTCCTTGGACGGCGTCGGTTTGATGGTGATGGTCGACGTCGCCGAGGTCGAGGAGAGACGAGCAAGTGCTCTGAAAGGGATGCGAGCGAACATGAAATTTATTGGTTCATCTCATTACAATTCGTTTTATAAAGACAGCAAAATTCGCTCTACAGCAAATATCGCGCTCCCCGCGCCATCCGACAGCATTACAACAGCTGCCAGACACGAACTGGATGGGCGATCGACACAGTTTTTCTTCCGTCGCTCCGTTACTCCAACGACGCTGCTCGCAAACGACGCAGAGTGCGGCCCGTTTCAGCTGCATCGACGGTGAAGTTAACCCTACAAAATTTTTTGCAGTTTTGGCAACGATGCGGACAACATCTTCGTGTTGGCGTTTACCGCACTGAGTGAGTCAGATCCAACTTGCGCAGGCGGATTTCACGATCCCCGTCTGGGTTGTGGTGGAGTTAATAATACCTCGTACGACGTCGAGCGTATCCATACTTATGTAAGTTTTTTTTAGACATATTTGGACCGTGCGCATCTCATTTCGTCATTTATGTTGACCAAAACCTCACTTGTTCCACTGCTTGCCATTTTGAAACCAGCTCACGGCCGCAGGAAATTTTGCCAGTGATAGAAACTTTGCGTGATTGTGTGGTAGTTTCAATGTATTGGTGTAGTAGTCGATTTGTAATCCGATATGGTGAAGTGTCCAGTACCCGGCAAATGCCGGTAAACCATCCCTATTCCCTGGTCGACCCCTTTCTCCGCTCATCTTCTCCCGAAACCTGCCGTCATCATGAGCGATGTTGACGACCCGATGGATATTGACGACTCGATAGATACCAACCTTCCATCTCATTCCTCAAAAGGGTCAATGGCGGACTACATGGAAAGCGACCATCGTCAGATGGACGAGCAAGTCGCCAAACAACTGAATGAATTTGGGATGGATGGCTCTCATGATCCATCAATTGCGGAGCTTTCCATCGTGCTCCGTTGTGTGGTTGATTGTGACGATAGACTGGATAGGGAGTATCTTGATCCGATTGCCGGGACAAAACTCTTGCGGAGCAACGAATTGCTAAAGTCCAAAGTAGCAGATGCTTTGAAAACTGGGTCGTATCGCGATGTCCGCAATCTCAGTACGCACGTTAATCATCTCTAGTCGGCTTTTTGCTCACGCTCATTGTCACCTGTAGGCATCCTTCGGCCTCCAATGTCATCATTGGGTACGTTTCTCGTCGTACTTAACTCAGTTTTTCCTTACGCGGAGTACAAAGAACCCTTGTCGGAATTCCAGTTGAACGTGTTGAGGGAGGCGCTAACTTCTCCTTACCGGGGTTGTGCCCCTGACGCGTTCTATGAGTATCTCGCCGAAAACAACGCGGCATTTGACGTGGGTAGGGTGCGGAGGTATCACGGCAAGTTTTGTTCCATAGTCCAGAGCTCCGGTACCGGAAAGACACGTTTAATGCTCGAGGCAGGTTTTCATCGTTGCGAGTCTAACAATCGAGTTGACACTCCTCCACGAAGCTTCGCAAAAAGGATGTCTGTGTATTATACATGAACATTCGATCCCCAAAGGACACACAGGGGTATCCCGACCGCGACGAGATACCTGCGGATATCCTCACTGCTGGCCACTATGATGAACAGCAGTACAGTACCCGGTGCTACACATTTTTTGCAGCCATCTTCAAAGTCCTTCGCACTTCCCTGGAGAACAACCAGCCCCATTCAGATTGATACAATGACATGTGCACAATCAGGAGTCCTGCTCGTCGCTCCTTTTTTAAGGATCTGGAGAGGGAATGCGCCATTGTGAGTACCGTGAATGTATGATGTCTATCACCGTGCCCACATATTCAATAGCCCAAAAGCCAGTCAGACATGGTGCAGTGCTATCGGCAGATGGTTACTAGTAAGAGCTTCCCGCGGGCTGAGAACAACAACCCCAAGGTGGTGATCGCTTTCGACGAGGCTCACGTATTGTATGACGACTCGAAATCGAGATTTTCCCGAGCAAATGTACTCCTCCGGACTATCAAGGAATATTCGGAGTACAGAAAAGAGGCAGTTTGGGTAGTGTTTGCTTCAACGACGTCGAAGGTTGTGCACTTCGCGCCCCCTAAAGCTCTGTGTACGTGACGCCATGATGGTTCAGTGTGTTACTAATTAAAACGATTCTAGTTTCCTCAGCAAGGGTCTCTGTCCGGGGACAGCTACCTTTCGTGCCCTTTACACAACTTGGATGGGACCAAAATGCCCCGGTACTCGGGGAGGTTCAACCAGGTGACGTTGCAAGGGCGGGGCACATTCTTCGATATGGACGTCCTTTGCGTGTACTTTTTTTGGTCATGCTTTGATTTTCACTAATTATTTCATAGATGGACTTCACTGAAGGATGACTCCGTGGAGAGCATCTTTTCACTCGCCGCACATAAGTTGTGTGGAACAGAGCGGTTTGATCCTAAAGATCGCAATCAGGCATTCGCAGTGCTTGCTCAAAGATTCTGCCTGGACGTCGCTTTCGGTCACCGCGATGCTGTTAGTTTTGTGGAGGCTTCGATAGCAAGTCGTCTCCGCGTCTGTATCAAAACCACTGAGGATCGAATTTGGAGTTATTCCATTATCCTTCCGAGCCCTTTCTGTCATGTGCTGCCGCCTTTTTATTGTTGGGCGACACTTTCCGCATGGAAGACTATCTCGACCTCACATTGAACAACCTAAAGGATATGGTCAACGATGGGGTGGTTGACATCGGCCAGATCGGGGAACTTGTTGGCCGTTTTATCTGGCTCCTCGCGAAGGATTTTTTTGTTCGCAGCAGCCTGCCAAAGGTTGCGAAGAACGTCCCGGTCTCGGAATTTGACGAGGAGCTCGAGGACTGTCGACTGGTCTCCGTTGTTGATTACCTGAAATTCGTTTTCGGACCAAAATTCTGGACAGACAATGAGGCGGCTCAGGAGGAGTTCCAGGATGCCTATATCAATTTCTCCCACTGGGTTTCGATGAATTACAACATACGACGCGACGAGGAGGGTTTGGAACAACTGCCGTATGTTACATGCTCGATTTCTTTCTTTTCAATACTAACCTGAAGTATAGCATCGAGAAATGGACCTTGTGCCACTGGGAGCGAACAAGCGCTGTCCAATGCTGTCACGACCAACCCTTGATCGACAAGGTTATCCCAATGTATTTCCGAAACCGTAGCGACGGAGCTAGTGGCGTATCGCAAATCCTTATTTCGGACAAGGCTCGAATCAGTTCTCAGAAATCAGTTCAGAAAGACATCCGTCGTGACCATCACAGCATTGCTCCTGGCTACCGTGGTCTCCCATACATCGCAATATTGGCAGACCTTGGCGTGGACAACAAGACGTCTAAATTGGAAGTCACACTAGACTCGTCTTCAGACAGCGATACGTGTCTGCGTATTTATGCACCCGGTCTTGATGCAACGAGGTACTCATTTCTTGCTAAGCGGGACAAGATCATAGAAATTCTTGTGGACTTGTACAAACGACAGTCTGCTCCTTCCAGCAGTGGCCGCTTGCAGGACCTTCAGGATCAAGTGGAGTTTGGAGCGTCCAGCGAGCCACGCCACATGAACTTGAAGTGATAACCACGGGAGTGGTGTGTATATTTAGTGTACTTGTATGATTCAACCAAAAGACTGTACTATGCATGTATTCATTAGGGAGGTCTTGTCTCGATACAAATCAATCACGTTGTTTGTACACCGAAGCCACGCTAGCGAACTCGCGAACGAATTGGATATGTCGGTTATCTCGTCCATCAGCACCGGACAAGAAACGGGCCATGTCATATTGGTTCACGAAATAGTCCCGCCGGATGCTCATGCCTGGAGACTTTTTAGTCGAGCGAACGCGCAGGGATGACGGGCCAGAGAATATGTGTACCTTTTGCAACCATTCTCCGAGCTTCGCCGCGGTACTCGGTGACGGGCTCCACTAATTCTAACGCTTGTCCATACGTCCTGACGGTTTCCATAACCGAAATGGCATAGGGATACACCCTCTTGGCGTCCTTTTCCATATTTGTAATTATATGGGGAACCTGGAAGTTGGCCACAGCAAGTTTCGGACTTCTTTGAACAAGGTAATAGTGTAGGGGGTCAAAGTTGACCGCGAATTGGAACCCTCCGCCGCGTAATCGCACGATCTCGAATGATTACCACAATCAGAAAAGAACACACTGTCCCCGCCCCCTTTGGATCTGTGGCGGCTTGTGCGTTATGGGAGGCACTCTTGTCCGGAGGCGAGGTAGGAACCGAGGTCTTGGAATGCAACTGCTTCTGTGATAGGTAATGAGCGCTGCGAGTAAACTCGAGGATCGACAAACCTTCTGTTTCACAGTCGGTCTCCCGACCGTTCGCTAGGATCTCATGTTAGAGTCTTTGCATCCGCTTGTCTAATACCGAGAGTACTTACTGGCTGACGCTGTGCTACAGCCATCCTCAAAGCCATTCATACTCGCTGGTAACTGCAGATGAGATTGTGGATCAGGGTAGTGCGATCTTGTGGGCTGACCTACTACCAGGTCCTTGTTATGTTTCAGTATTAGCAGACACTTGTTAAACTTTGAAAGGCCCCGAGATGAGTCGGTTGTATTGAGACGTTCCTCCGGTTCTGCTCGTTGGGGTGGAGACATTGGCTCGACATTCGATAGTTGTGGTATATCGCCGGATGGGCTGGGTGGCAGTACCTCGCCCTCAGAAGCATGGGTGGAGGATCCCGGGGATGGCGGCTGCGGCAAAGTCAGTACGGGAAAAGGAAGAGATTGTGGTGATGACCAACCTCGTCATAATTAAACAAGGGAGTTGGTGTACTGGATGGTAACGAGACCTATGGGATTGTAAGAACTCACCTTGGAAGGAGAATGAATGCGTACATTGAGGGAATCACTTGCACCGTCTTCGTTTCTCGACTCGGAGTCTACTGTAGTGGATTTACCTGGTTTTTCCTGAAGAACAGAGTGAGTGCGACACATTCGATGAAGGAGCGATCAAGCCTACTGGGGTGGCGTCAGGTAGCTTGTGATCATTTCCTCCTGAAATCAAAGGTTGATCGTCATGTCCTTGGTCGCGAGTAGATGTCTAACAACCAATAAAATTGTTCGACCGTGTTTCAATAATACGCGAAACTTACAGTGATTTGGGTATGATAATATTCCCTGCCCACCCACCAATTGCGAGGAATTGGTCGTCTGGTGAGATTGCGATTGAACGTATGTCTTGAGTGTGTTCAATGAGACCACACTGGGTGCGCGTCGTCGTGTCCCAAAATGTGATGGTGCGCTTTGTGGAGTATGCGATGAATTCCTTGTGCTTCGGTAAAGCAACGCACGAAGTAGCCCCGATGACGGTTGAGAGCTGGCCATTCTGAGACTGCCGACTTTATGGATGCTTCGAATTGCTTGATTTTATCGTCGTCTGGTGGTTGTTGGACCAGAGAAGGCCAGTGTTGAAGAATGGCTTGACTCCTACTTGGATGGTCACGAGCAAGCGGTCATCGTCGTTATCCCAGACTCGAGAGTGCCTGTCGCGAGTCGGTCGCTGCCCTCACCCAGACCTCGTGGTCGGGTGTTTCGACCTGTTTGCGAGGTCCTGCCCTCCTTGTGGCACCGACTCGGACCAGACTTGCTCGCGTGTCTTTGCATCCCATACATACACATCGCCATCTTGTCAGTATGTACCGGTCATTGTCGACCTGGTCTCCAGTTTCTCACTCATTTCATTACACCCGCTCGATGAATGTGTCCTTTCACCCTCTCTCGTTCATTTCACCTCCTATCCCATAGGTCGGACTGTGATAGCGATTGCCGTGCTTAGCAACACAGACATGGGCCGATCTAATCGTATGCATTCAACTTGGGTCACAATGGTATTCAAATTCATGATCGGATTGTTAGACTTCTATGCCACGCGTAACTTTGTACAGAATGATCTCAACAATCGTCGCCTTGTCCGTCTTCTCCGCGTCCACTTAGACGGGATCCCGACAAAGCAAGCAGGCATGGACCGTCGTTGCACGTGCGCCCCGTTCATGTGCATCAAGATCAGGATACTTACACCAATCCATCGACATCCCTACTTACTGCGTTTCTCTCGTACGGGCTATCAATCCTCATTGCGGAAGGTTGCAAAGTCGAACCTATGACCAGCGCATCTGGGCCGAACTGTCGCTCGTTCATGACACGCTATGCTTCAAGTTCATCGCGGGCTAACCGTCCGCTCGACAAATCCACAACAAAAGACCAGTTGTCCCTCGTGACGTTTGGTCCTCTCTTCTGGTCCATCTACCGCCTTCCACGTCCAGATGGGCAAGACAGTGTCTATCTGATATTGCCGCTTTCGGGATGGACGCATGACGATGCCCTCCACGAGCTTCGCATACCCCCAACCCGTCTCATCAGTCGCATCCATCCCGCCTCCTGTCTATTTTTCTGGATTTTTGCGTCCAGTTGCGCCAGATGTCCCGACTGAAGCAGCCGTGCGCCCGGTTCGCAGGCACCGACTCGTTCAAGTTTACTGTCGCATACCTCGCTCCGCCCGCACCAGCACTGTCTTTGTTTGCACCCCTTATTCTGCACAAATACCCGTTTGTTGTTCTTCAGCATGACTTTCAGTAGAAATTTAATCCAGGATTGTCTTCCGAGTCACGTTTGAGACCATGAACTTCGACCAGGCCAGCGCGCACAATCCCCGGATGCCATGCAGGTTAGTCACCTTATCCCTCCGTCTTTCCGCCAACTGATCCGTTCTGACAGGAACACGCACTCCACGATTACGGGCAGGGCGAGCGTGCATCTTTGCGTTGGTTGGAGACCTCGATCGACTTTTGCATCGCTACTCCCCAGACGAGTTTCCTGTTAAGCAGGAGCACCGAGTTTTTCGAGATAGATCAACTTTCCGCTACTATAACGGTGCCCCAACGACTGCCACATCCCAAAGTATACCCTAGGACTACTCCATCCATCCTCTTTCTCTTCTAGTGCTGCTGCTGCGAAGAAGCTCGCCAGCTCTACCTCGACACCCTGATTGATTCATTGGCCACTTCTTCCTTCTCAGGACCAGCTTTTCCGTCCATGTCCCGCGTTACTAGTACTGATTTGATTGTAATGAAGAAAACAAGCATTTTGTCTTGTGTCACTGGGTCCTGCACTTTTGTATGGTTAACGCGGCCAGTGAGGTACTCATCTGAGCCTGTGGTGACGATGCTGTTGCCGATGGTCGAGTGTCATTGTGTGGGTGCAGCGACGCCCATTTCAAAGAGCCATCCGCGCATTTGATGATGTTGATCGTGTCCTGTGTCACTGCCCCGTCAATAATGATGCTGAGGTGGCTAAGCTAGACGCATTTGCGGGGACCACAAACTTCAACCCAAGTGACTGATCATTTTAGGGACGTTCTTGTACTGTCACACAATGTCACACTTGTCATCCTGTGACATTGTCACGTCCTCCCACCATCCTTGTCCCCTCCGTCTCTAGAACACGATCAACGACGGCCCCTCTCCTCCTCAAGACAAAAAATGGGTTCAACAAGGTCGGTTTTCGATACAATTCCATCCTACACTGTAAAAGCACCATCCATCGGCGTTCCATACAGTGGATGCAGCACCGCTTGCCCGGATGTACTCCATCTCAGTGACCCAAACTGATGTCGTCCTCGCCTTTCAGACTTTACAGCAAGGGCCGTGTCCTTGGGCACAAGCGTGCAAAGCGAAACTCTAGCCCAAACACCTCGCTCATCCAAATAGAAGGTGTCGCCAACAAAGAAGAGGCCCAATTCTACCTTGGCAAGGTCTGTTCACTTTCCTCTCCCCATCCTTTCGTAACCCATTCTTTCCATCCCAGCGCGTGGCCTACGTCTACAAAGCCAAGCGTGAAATCCAAGGCTCCAAGATTCGCGTTATCTGGGGGTGCGTCGTCTCTGACTCTTCTTCTGTTGTTTCGCTCATTCCGCTATCTAGCCGCGTCACCCGCCCTCACGGAAGCTCTGGGATTGTAAAGTCAAAATTCACCTCCAACCTCCCACCACGCGCATTTGGTGCAAGCGTGCGCATCGTACGTGTTCTCGCCTTTCTCTTTAACCCGCAGTTGAACACAGTGCAAACCCCTAGATGCTGTACCCCTCGAACATTTGATTGGCCTGCCATTGACCAAGCGAGCGAGGTCAAAGGGGATCATCTGTGACTTTCGTATGTTGGTATCGACGCGTCCATGGACCCCGCCGATCCGTATGAAGCTGCATGTATTCGATATGAAAAAACGTTCAAAAACACCCACAAACGTCTTGTCAGTCCGAATGAGTCGCATATCGACCTCAGCGTACGAAAACGACTGTTTGGTTGCACACATCGCTGGCCGTCGTTCCGTTCAATGGGTTGTGTCGTCCGTCAATATTGAACTGTCCGAACACCATTAGTGTTAGCGCTACGGTGTTTCCAAAGGGGTCCAAGGTTGATGAGTTTCAGTGTTCAAGTCGAGAACAATATGCTTGACCACAACCAGCGACCTGCGTGACCACCTAGCCTGCAGCTTGAAATAGCTATTCCCAGTCGTTGAAAACGATCTTTCAAACTTTCAAACAAGACAAGGGAAGAATGTATGCTAGTTCGCAAGCCCATGTAAACGCAGAGGGCATTGTTAAATAGTATGAATATGATGAGGACGATAGCATCCGACCCGACCAAGAGTGTCGACCATATGTGGTTCAACCGTAAAGTACTATGCTCGGACGGTGCTGTGACAACGAATAACACTAACGCATGCTGCCGCCCAAACACGACCATGCATGCCCCCTCACGAGTTCCCACTGGCGGTCTGCACAATGTCATACACGATGGCCGTTAAGACGAGTGCGCCGGCGAGTATGCATGCCATGACGCTGATGCGCGTCGATCGGATGGGCGAAGTAGGCGACAGGCAGGGGAACGCCTTGAACACCGGGACAGGCGCGTGTGCGTCGACGCTGACCGTCGGCAAGGACATGGAGAGCCGTACGTCGGGGTGTCGCGACGGGTGCGAGCCCGTGCTGCGACGGCGTTCATCGGGCGGCGAGGGGGTACTGGGAATGGGAATGGGTGCGTCGAGGGACCCCAAGCCCGTGCTCACGCTGGGCCGTGGGCCGAGGGCGGCCCGTACGCTATGCGACTGCGACTCGGGTGACGTAGGGCTTATCAACAGAAACTCGTCCATCCCCGTGTCGGACGAGTGCGTGATCGAGTGTGCTCCGGAGAGGGAGAGGGAGAGGGACGGTCGTCGCCGTGGGTGGAGAACCTCTGCTGGCGCTTTGTCGGTTGTGTCGAGGAGTAGCACACAGCGGTCCGTCCCACCGGCACTTGTTGAGCAATTGCTGTCGTCGTCTACGACTCTCTGCCCGTAGTAGCGGTGTCTGGATGGCGACGAGACACGGTTCGTGACGGTCATCGGGATTACGTCCAAGGTTGACACCTCAAGTTCCCCAGACTTTTTTGACGTGAGGAGCGTCTTCACATCCTCTGTGTCGTTGGACTCGACATCCGTTGAATCAGTGATGATGACAACGGGTATGTTCTCCCCAGGAGCTGCGGCCTGTTCCGACCCTGTCGTCAGTGCGACCGGCGTCGAGGGTGCGCCAACCTCGGAAACTTGGGGAGTCCGAGGGGAGACGTTCGCATCTAATACGGCGGAGGCCACGTGTCTTTTTGACACAGTGAACAGGATGAAAGGGACGAGAAGATTAGAAGGGGACGTGACTATGAGCGAGGCCCAGTTTAGTATCGTTACAAGACCATCCTAATTCAGCGACGTTGAGCATCAGCGAGTTGGCTATTGAAAAACATGAACGTACATTGGTTTGAAAGGGTATTACAACTAGCCAGGGTATTATAGCAGACCAAAAGATGGCCATTCTATAGGAACATATGTTTCCTCGTAAAAGGTTGTATCGAATCACGATCGTGAATACCGGGATCGAGGTGATGAGTACGGCTAACGACAGGGGTTACGATCATACGCGAGACAAAGCGGTAACGACGCACCTAATGGAAATACGTAGCTCGATACCCGCGCGATTGCACTCAAGGTCCCATGTCCCCTAGTTGTTGCGAACACTTGCAAAAGTGTAGCATTGTTCGGGAAATCGAACGACAAGCCGCCCAGCCATCCGATGGGAATGTAAATGAGACACGATATGAGGACGGACGCCCAGACAACGAGACGGATGTTGACAGAGGGATGTGTGTTATTTACCCATGCTGGGATGGTCGTGACCTATCGGAATAAAAAAGTATTGGTTAGGATACGAGGGAGGATGAACAAGGACTGACAAATGAGAAATTCGAGAGCACGAATCCTAAAACGGTGGATTGATCGTGCCCTACCACCGGAATGGAATTGGTGTTGAGCCCGGTAACTGCGAAGATGACGATCCATGCGACGGTGATGATGAGAAGAATGATGAATGATGCAATTTGGAATATGATGTTATCTATGAGATGGACGAGACTGAGAGGGAGGATCAGGGATATGGTGATCTGAGACCCGTGAGCGAACAAAGTCTGAGGTGAGAGGCAGTGCTCACTAGTGTTCCAAACGAGCCAAGAATGTACCCAGAGAACGCACTGCTTCCGTTGAGTGGGAGTTGATCGACTACGCATATTGAGATCACGTCATGTGGCATCGAGATATAGGACGTACCACAGATCCAGCCATCAGTAAAGCTGACGGCGCACGTCTTGTGAGCGACGCTGATAAGGAATGCATCCATGCTCTACCAAGGGGTCGTCAGCACGGGGAATGACGCAGTTTCGGGAGAGCAGACCTGGAAAGACTCCAGCAGACTGGCAATTACCAAGGTCTGCATCGCCAGGTACAACAAGCCTTGTACGAAGAGATGCCACCTTTTGCCCAGAAAAAGGTGGGCAATGGTCGTGAACTCGATAGAAGCTTGAAATGCTTCATTTCCTTCTATGGACGACATTGCTTCAACGACGAACAACGCTGCTGTCCCAGATAGTAACGCTATTACTGCAAACGTGAGGAGGGGACTGGATGAGGCGCGAGGAGTGAGCTTTAGCAAGAAAGTGGAACGAACGAACGCACGTCAACCATCCTGCTTGCTGGAACAGGAGGGGGATAACGACCATCGAGGGGCCGGTAATGCTGGAGACGAGGAGAGCCACGCTCCCGAGGGAACCGATGGTACGAGGCATAGCCTGAAGAATGGTGTTCGCGCCAGCCTGCTTGTTGGAGAGGCTGGACAACGTTTAGGTGAGAGGATCAAGTGGCACGCTGTGGCGCAAAAGATCATCGCTTTGATAGCGCGCAGTCCGTACTACTCCATACTACTGCCACATGAACACGGAACAAATTCAGGCTGCATCTTCCTCGCGTGCCCCACACAATACAGAGGCCGTGTCCGCTTCAGGTCCTGGCTTGCCTCACAACTCCCCTCCTTCTTTCTCCATTTCTTCCGCATCACCATCGTATGACTCTATAGTCGAAGAGCCGAGTGAGACGCGCCATCAGGAAAAAAAGAAAATAGGTGGTAGTACCCAGCATAAATATGTATTCGGCCCGCGGTGGCCACCGCGGTGACGCGCGGTCACCCAGCTTCCCACGGTGGCTGGGAGCGGCGGCGGTTGACCCCGGGAGCAGAAATACACTCGCCCCTCTCCATGTATCTACGGTCGAATGGAACGGATTGGACGGAAGCAGTGAGCGAGAACGACGACGGACAGGGGTCGCCCTCGTGTCCGTCCCACCACCCCTATGGCGTAATAATTGCACATTATAAGGCCTTGGGGGAGCGAGCAGGCGGAGCGAAGCGACGTCTGCGAGCGGGATTGCTTTGGATGAGGGGGCGCCGGTGGTAATAGGCTTGGAGCTCTGAATTCTCCAAGTCACACCTTAGGTTAGGGGGCCGAGCACTGCTCGCTTCGCTCGCAGTGTGAGGGGGGTAGTTCAGAGGATGGGGTGCCGATAGGTAATAGGCTTGGATCCTGGAAAATCCAAAG
>JBBPRA010000141.1:0-51424 GCA_038092775.1 Boletus rubescentipes | reverse complement strand
GTGCTCGGCCCCCTAATGGTGTACGCCTCAGACTCATAGACTTGTTGTGTAGGTTTGTCTCATTTCCTTCCTTCCTCTGAGTCCCTTTACTGACAGCCCTGACGTCCAGGTCCCAGATGACTTGTATGATTAGCTGGACTGCCAGACGAGCTCACAAACATCACCATGTGCTATCCCACCCCCACCCCTTTTCGACGACTTGTCTTAGCCTTGTACTAGTAGCGTTAGCTGTATCACTCCCACAATTCTCGTATAACTTCTATTTGATAAGATATTGTACAACGACATCCCCGATATAGACACTAATTACAGAGCCTCGGGTCTCAACAGGCCACATCTACCAGCTTCGTATCCAGGCAGCCCACAGGCCCTTCTCATTGATGATAGGTGACAATAATAACCAGCTGATAGTTCCAGAAAGACTCCGCATTCAAAGTGATCCAATTGGCCAATATATAATTGCTATAGACATATACAAATCCCACTACCATAAATCTAGCTCCGTATCAGAAGAGAGTGATAATGTAGTGCGCGTCGAATCGCCAACGCGTCGCCCGGAGAGAAGAGAGGAAAGCAGGGTGCGAGAAAATGCTTGCGAGATAGCAGTGTGTGATAATAAATAGGAAGCGCAGCGTTCGGGCTGGACACGAGAAAATGAGAAAACGGATGCAAAAAGGAATGGCACGCAATTTTTTCGGTGGTTGTTCCTCTATGTACCTTGGGGAGCTATGCGCGCCGAGCATGTCCACAACCGACCGAACCGAGCGAAAAAAAAATATGAAAGTGTTATGGACTGAGACGTAGCAGGGGTATAGGCACGCGCGGTAAAAGAACAGAGTTGGAACTGTGATTGGATGGTTGCGGTGCAAGGTATAGGTCACGTTGAAGTGCCTTGAGTTCGAGCATGTCCCTGAGATCCTCGTTTAGATTGTCGAGGACAGCGCAAGACCAGAAGCGAGACGCACCCGTAAGTCAGCCGCTGCGCGATCGGTACCGGACTACGGTCCCAATCGTCCGCTTGGTGCACTTCTTCGGTACCGTCAGCACAAAATGCGACATGTTTCTGCACGGATAATGTTGTCAGTACGGAGGGGACGTGAATACGGGGTCACATACCGACTGTGAAGGAATGGAAACATGTGACTGTTAGCATAATTCAATCAGAAAATCATACACGCACTTTCTGTAAAGGGAACGTCAGTACGCGCTTGATCAAAAAAACACGACATAACGCACGATAGCATCAACGCGGAAATTACGTATGCATGCGCGCGCGTCATCGTCGATTTCAGGTTTATCACTGTTGTTGTTCGATTTCTTCCCATTCTTCTTTTCCAGCAAGATCTGAAACCGTCCGCCGCATTCCCGACTATTCCCGCTCAGGAATCAGCTTTGCCAAGACAACCAACGTGCTCACCAGTCGATAGAACCCTCGGTGAGCCAACCAGACCAATCGGCAGGATTTCGACACTCGACCCTGTTCGACGCGCCGCACACTTGACACCTGTATTGCTTACACGATGTTTGTTTCTGTTGAAATACGACTCGCATAATTAACTTGGTGCCTGCGTCAATACTCGGCCATCGGGCAGCCTCGCCAGTGACTTGAACGACCTCTGCACCCTTGTCGATAGAGAGATCGTACAGCCCCGCATCAAAGTATCGCCTTTGAACCTGAGCGTCGCGGGCCTTGCACCTCAACACCACCTTGAGCATCGCTTGGAGTTGCTATGTGAACCAAGGTCGTCAGCAACCCGCTCGCACCAATCCCAAGCTACACCGCGCACCTGAAACGAAGTACAGCATTGCACCAGTATCGGGTGTTCCCGACCTGTAGCATCGATGAGCGTGACAAAGCGAAGGACTTGCATGGCTGTCGGACTGGTGGCAAGCGGCCTAAGGCCAATGTTGGCAACGTGCAGTTGAACGAGTCTGTCGAGCTTGTTCATGAACTGCAGTGCATTCTTGCCCGAAGAGCGTCTACCGCTCGCGGTTATCGGGCGCTTTTCCCGTTTGCGCTGGAGGAAAAAAACGAAAACGGAACACCATCAGTGGAAGCCAACACTCAGTCCTGGACAACGAACGGGGCAATATCTGAAACATCGGCGGGTGGTTGCTAGTTCGGCGTGCCCGTAATCAGCGGTCGTCGAGGTAGAAGTTCCGAGCGCGAGCGTATGGCGCTCCGAATTTGAACTTGATCCTAAACCTTGTCTTGGATCGGATTCGTTGATCTCAGCAAGCGGGCACTTTTTTCGAACGGCGATGACCCTGGAGAGGCGCGCCGCTAGAGATTGGAGATATTCCATGAGGCAGAGGATTTAAAATGAGTCGGAGATGGGTAGTATTAGGAGAGGTAGAGACAAAAGGCGCTTCGGTTAGCAAGAAACGAAGGAGAGGATGGGGCCGAGTAGGGCAATGCGTGGGGACCATGAGGTTACACGGGAGCCTGTGCGTTAGATTCGCCGTGGATACATTGGTCGCCGTACAGTATGGAGCATCCCGGAGAAACTGGTAAAGATGGCGTGTGACTCGGAAGCCACAACTACCAAAGTCGGCCGACAACAAAGTACTTACTCCGAATGGCGCCGAAAAACCATATTCCACCGTATAAATACCCCGTATAGTATAGAGTCCATGTCCAAAGAGAAATAAAAGGGATATCCAAAGCACAAGAGCAAACAACAGCGAGAATAACACAGACGAATGGTATGCACTAGGTTAACGAACGATCGTGGTTAACCATGCCCGTCAGGGCTCGGGACGAAAATGTCCTTTGAGATTATTTGTGGCTGACACGTGAAGTACACCGATAGAAGTTGCCGTCGTCGCGCACTCGCGTTGGGGAGAATGCGATAAAAAGAGTGTGGATGACTAGGAGTGCGATAATGGAGTCACTATGGACAAGGATAACGATAACGATGTGGTTGCGGGCATGACAAGGTGGTTACAAGGATGGCCGAATATACGGATGGAGCAATGCGAGATAAGTGGGGCGTGCTATCCAGGGAGAAGAGAATCAGCGTGGGCCGAAACGAAGGCGGGAACAAGGGCACGCACGCGGCAAAAGGAGTGAACCACGTCCGGCTCTAAATTCAGTGTCACTATCACTGGACTATATCGTTGCCCCGAACGACAAAGTGCCATATAGGATAGAATATAAACAGGCACAACAGACCCAGGATGACCAAGACCAATACACCGACGTTCACCAAGCCTCGTATCGGAATTCCAGACGACGTGTCTGGGGAATCAATAGATGGATCATGCAAAGCGTCGTCGGCTTCGGGAGTGTCTACGTGAAGACTTGGGTCAAAGGGGAAAGGGATGAGCTTGTGCGGGGTATGAGCACCAGAAGGGTATTTCGAGTCATACGAGACAGTGAATACAGAGTCACCCGAATTGGAAAGGACAGATTGTCGGTTTATGCCTGGAAGGGATAAGGTACGCTGTTCCTCCTCGCCAGCGAGGCGGTATAGGATCATGGAGGCGCGATTCGAAGTGAGGGAAGAACGTTGGGAAGTGAGGGCCTGGGATTCTTCGGAAGCGATTCGGTTGAAGATCATATTCTGTCTCGATTGGGAACGAGAGCTCATAGACATGGGGGGTCCAGACGGATGAACAAGGGTGTTGGGGTTAAGCGGTGAGGAGACGAAATTTGGGCTGACGGTGAGAGATCGCGGTGTTCTCGGCTGCCCATCTGGGAGAAGAGGCACGTCAAGGCTGGCAGAACTGGGTGTCCTTGGTGAATGCGTCTGACGTGTGTCAGGGTCGCTGTCGGTGCGCTCCAAGGGGTACTGTGGCGAAGGAGAGGGCGTGTGTGTTTCATAACTTGACGGGGTGGTGGCCATTTCTCAGAACTGAGCACGTTCTGGAGAAGGAAGAGGGAGAGAGGGCCAGAAGGAAAGCGCTGAGGGGAGTGCCTTGACCCGCCAGTTAAAACTTGTCACCGCAGGGTGCAATTGGACTTGTCCAGCTGCTCGTTGGACGGCAAGCGTTCACCGCCCCTCGATTATGTAATCCACCGATCTCATACCCTCGCTCGCCGTGGTTGTTGTCGATGTGGTCATGGTGGGCTCATGGCAGGCTCGTCGTCGTCGTTGTCGTCGATGGTGGTAGCGGTGGGTTTTATGAGTGTAATGTTGGGAATAAGGCGGAGAAGTTCGACAGAAGAGATTGCACCTCAAGTCGCGTTGAACACCGCCTACATGAATCGAGTGGCGGCCGCTATGAATAGTCTACGGTCAGTATCGCCACACTATCAAAACCTCTCTCACCTGACGCGGGCCGGACCGTATGTGATACATCGGAACAGAATATATCACCGACACGTCGACGGGACGCGGGCCCTGCCATTGAAGCATCAAAGTGCGAAGCCCGCGCGGTGCCACCATTCCAAATTCGGATCCGACCAGGACAACAACACATGCGACTCGTGCGTGGCTATCGGAATCTCTGAGGAGAGTCCTAGTGTTCAGGCGACAATGCTGCCAACGGGCGGAAGAGGAACCAAGCAGCTCCACAGTCCTCGACTATAAAGCCCGTATACATCGTCCATGGCCCTCTTCAGCCCACCAGGTGCACGACAACCTTATCGCACTATGTCTTTCTGTGCGCCCGATGGCCAGATACAGGTTTTGTGGTGCGCGATCACGACTCCTGTGCCCAACCCAACCTAACATTTATCGTAGGACAGTGCCTCAGTGACACACGCCTTCACATTACCTGCGATCGCGCTGGATAATAACCACATTCAACAGCCAGTTGACGCTGAAACTCGTGGACAGGTTAACCATGTTCGTCTGCTGACGGCATTGCACGGTGGATGGAACTGCCCCACTGGCACTAAATGCGGCCATTACGCTATAACGACAGGTAAATCTAGATCGTCATTACTGTATAACCAATTTGATCATTACAGAGTAGATCGACGGTCGGGGGTACGCATCAAGTGCAACCAGAGTAATGCAGGGACCAGCCGTGAAACTTGCCGGATTCTGTCTATCTCCTTGAGACATCGACAACGATCGGAACACCTTGATGGAAGTGTCGGTCATCATCACAGGTCCAATTTGGCAGAACCAACCCATTCGTGGGCCAGTCGCAAATTAGCCTTTCTTTACGAGTGCCGGAAAAATGCGACGTGCATCCGGGTTGGAGTTTGCTAGTATGGACCTTGTGATGCCCACGGACGCCTCCCGGAGTGGGGCTGGCAGGTACAAGGGGGAAGGCAACATGGTGATGGGTAAGATTGTCCGCGCAGTGCTCGGCGCTGTTAGACGGAGGTTACGGGGCGACAGCTCCAAAAATACTAACATCACATAATCTGTTAGTACTTACGCTGTTACAAACAAATAGACGCGACTTTGCGGGCTTCAACAAGCGCTAATGCTTTCGCCAGGAGGTCAACAGTCGAACCATCGTCGCTTAGAACTCTCATATCATCTAGCGTCCTCTCAATGTCCGCGAGGTACTCTGTGGCCCCAGACATCCATCCATGCTACTTCGTGATGTGGAAGAGAGAGGCATGTTTCTGTAGAGAAAGTCGGATATTCGGGAAGGTGTGGACACAATCTCAACGCGTCCTTGGCTACACATACGATACTTGTGCGGTTAATCTTGTTAACCGATGTAAGATGCACGGGAAAGAAAATGGGATTGCAAGCGCACTTTCACAGGCTCTAGTTGCGGGTAGAGCTCATCGAAAAGCCGACGACAGTGGCTGTTTATCGATGTAATGTTCTCGAGACGGTGGATACGCTTGTCCGCCAGGTTCTCGATGATATTGTCAAGAGTGAATAGTGATGAAATGGGCTACGATGCTGCAGCTCGGGAGCACTGTAGCGATATCGTTCATTGACGGAAAGAAAGACGTCGCACACACGGCATTTCTGCCATGGTCCAAGATGTTATTATCGGCTGATTCCAGGATGATGTGGGCGATGACTGGGCCACCAACCTCTTTATAACCCTTCAAGCCGGTAATGATGCATCGATTGTCATCACAACGCATCGCCTGTTCAACGTGTCAGCGAAAACCGTTAGTAAAATTATGAAAACGTACCAAAGCCCGAGCGGAACGACGATCTAATGAACACTCATCTGTCATCGCTACGGGTATTCGTGAGCATCTTCCAACGATGGGCGAGCCCGGACTCAGGTAGCGCTAGGGCCGTACCGAGAAAAAGGTGTAATTGGCCAAGCTTTAGGGATAAACAAAAGTAAATACTCTTCGTACCCTCAACATGCATGCACACCTGCATCCTAGGATACTTGCTGAGACCGGGCCTGGCTACCAGACTTTGGAGTCGTGTCGATTGATTGTTGTCAAGCTTAGGGCCCATTCATGGTAACCTCATTTACGCAAACACTTTGGGGTAAGACGTCACAAGCTCTCGAGACCGACGATGGCGTGCTGATAGCGTCGTCCTCATATTAGTCCAAGCATCTGTGCTCCTTCTTGTCCTTTGTCTACGAAACATCCTTCATCCGGGGGTCGTCATAGTATTTTATTTTTTGTTTTTCTGTTGATTTCCGATGCATTGGTATAGGTTGGGGGATCGTCTGGCTTGATTTAATGTAGGAGATCCTGCCTGTCATGGTTCGTGCAGAGGGTACCGCACCTGCAGCCGCCGCTCATCCCCCATGGAATGTCGCGGTTCGTTTCCATAGTCACCTTTCCAGCGGCAGGACGAACTGGTCGCAAACAAGACGATGGAAACGACAGTGGACAGGACAGATGAATACATGATTCTAGTTACTATCGTCGCACTGTACATGGCTCAATCTCGTAGAACTACACCTTTCCTTCTAAATCAAACGTTCTGCCCGGCCGCTGAGCATGGTGAGTTTGTCAGACGCTCCTGTCACAAATTTTGATGCTCACATGAGCTCTCAGATCACTTCATTTTCTCTTTGATCTTGTCGGCCGACTCGACGGGAATATGCATATCGGTAAGCTTATCGACCTTGAAGTTGCGTAAGATTGATATTTTCGTCAGTCCCAGGTTGGTCGGGCTCGAGGCAAGTTACACCAAGTGAGCTTACCGGGTTCTGGGTGACCGTATGCTTGGTACGAAGTGAAGCCCACTGTGCCTTCTTGTTGCTCAGTTCCGGAAGCGGTTCTAAGTCGCCCTCCTTCGTCGCAGGCTTGAATGGGTACCACATTTCCTTGTCCAATGTGTGGGGTAAAGTGTGGCTCTGGTCAAAGGTGGCGACATAGGTCACTTCAACACTGGTCTCGCCGGGTACCAGCACGACACAAATGCGTCTAACTGGTTTCCCTTGCTTTATCCTGTTGTACGACACAGTATGAGCCATCCTAATCTCTTGCCTGCTGCTTCTACTCACAGTCTCGTTGTCGTACTTTTCGACTTTGGATCAGCAACGTCGTCAATGTTGACGATAATCTGCGCATAGATGAGATCGCCGACTTTGAGGTCTTTGAGTTCGGTGGAGACTTTGCTCATTGTGAGGCAGTTGCAAGTAGTAGAAAGAGTTGCGAGTGGGTGGTTCTTGTCTTTCATTTCGACAACCTACTTATACCGGTACGCTAGCCAATTGTGGTATTTGGCGAATCGAGATTTCATGCAGAGCGCAGCAGGGGCATCTCCAGGTCGCCCCGCGGTTGCGCTGGGGAGAGTTCCGTGTTTCTACCTATCGGGCACACTGAGAAATCAAGCAGGGCGCATCAGCGGCAACTACAAGTTTGCCGTCTTACCATGTAGCCTGGGAGCCGGCTTACCTGCGGGGAGAGTCCCGTGTTGCAACTGTCACTACCAATGTCTTACGAACTGGGATTTCGAGTTCGGGCGCATCAACAGCATCTTCAGGTTTTCTTCCCCGCCGCGTAGTCCGGTCATCGCACTGACTGCGGCGGTACTATTGAGCAAGCATTCGGGCGATTGCGGTAGTGGAGCTGTTACCCACTGCAATACGGGGACCTGACACGAAATGCGGCCGTTCTTCGAGCGATCAAAGTTGGTCACCGCCTCCAATGGAAGAATCTGAACAGCCCAAGTATACTCGGTCACATTTTACATGGAAGTAATCGATACTTGCTTTCGATTGATGAAGGAGTCAAGCCCATGAAAGATTGACCGCAAACTACATTCCTTTGAAATTGGCGGATCGCGCAAACGATCTCCAGATGCCCTCTACAACATTTTCAGTTTGCTAACTTCTAAGAATCAACCTCAGCAGTGGGTTGTACTTGTAAGTCTGGGCGTGAGCCCATCCACCAGGTGAAATCGTCGAGACATGGACGATTGACCATTTGGTTGATGGACTAGCCCCAAGCATCTGAATCACCCTGTCGCATGAATCGACTCTTTGTGTCCCAAAAAATACGTGTACACTTGGAATATAGTCCAGCAAGCTACTGCTAAAAACGCGGGCGATCCCGGGTATTTTCTACGCCTTGACAAGGCGGAACCCGACACGGCTCAGTTATTTTCCACCTCCTCGATCACGGGAATAATGACATCCAATTCGGCCTCTTGCTCTGCGGGCAAGGTCACGTCTTTGTCTCGCTCCCCCTGGCGGTCCCAGATGTCAATGTCCCAGCCGAAGTAGCTGTCCTCACCAAGATCATCATCACTATCATTTCCCTCGCCCTCGTCCGCATCCTCGTCGGGGATTGAGAGCGTGGGCTCTTCTAGGGTCAGGTTGGTAACATGGGGGTAGCAGGGTGTCCAGTCGAGTGGTCCATTGTTCGGGGAATAGCCCATTCTGTCAGCGAGATCTAAAAAGGAGGTCCTGAGCGCTTCATAGTCGGGAAGCTGGTTGTATGCCAAGGAGCGACTGTAAGTAAGCAACTCGCCGAACTCGTGGGGAAAATCAGCGGATAAGGTTGGGCCAGAGCATGCTGATTTCATGATCCGAATGACCTCCTGTGATCGCAACTGGGACTCCGAATGTGGGCGAGGTTTCCAAGGTAGGTTTCCACGAATAAGAAAGAGTGCGATGAGGGCCAGAGACTCGAGGTCATCGCGCGGAGCAAGATCTACAACATCGTAAATAGGATAAGAGTAGTACCACTGCACGGCAATACACGCTGACCTTCGCCATTGTGTGAGTTCAGACTGGCCCAGTAAAGAGATCCTACGATGTATCGACGATCCTTGAGTGGATCGTATTTACTCCGACTTGGCTTATCGCGGGAAAAGGGCTTAGAGATACCAAAGTCAATGAGTTTGATCGTCGCCGGATCGTCAAGCGTGCAAAGGAAGTTCTCGGGCTTGATGTCACGATGTACAATGCCGAACGAGTGAATATGCTGCAGCGCTGCGAGCTATAATGTTACTCAGTGTCGCGTCAAGTCAGAATTTACATGCTACGCACTGCTTGATCTACGACGCGAATGGCGGTCTGCACCGTCACAGCTGCGCCGTCTTTCTGCTGCTCTGCTACACTCAGTCCCAATGACTCCATAGACATGTATTCGAAGTGTTCCAGATGACCGTACCCATATACCGCAGGAATGGCGGGGTGGCCTTGGAGGAATTGCAACGTACGGGCCTCGTGGCGGAGAGCGGGTCGCTTCACTGTTCTGGATACGCGCGATTTCTTGAGGGCTACAAGCCTCCCAGACACATCTTCAGTTGCCCTATACACAATGCTCTGTTTGTTGGTTAGAATGATCACTGAGCGACGGGAGCAGACATGTCTCCTGAGCTCACATAGGCACCCTTTCCGAGCATTGCTTCACCGTAAGGCGCGAGCTTGTACTTTAGCGTGCTGACTGCCATGTCAATGTAGTTTCTGGTTACCAAGGAGCCAGCCACTTCCTCTGCTCAACCAAGTTAGTCAGCTCAAAGGCGGTGGGCCAGCGCTACATCCGGAAAAAATGTTACACGGCACAAGGGGGGGATTATGCGCCTTGCAAGTCTTTCTTTCCGAGTCGGACACAATCGGACACCGGTGTTGAAATCGTGTGGACGGACGTGCACCGCGTCATAGCGTCATAGACGAGTGTGAGAGGTGCAGTCGGCCCGCAAATCGCGTTTAGAGTAGCCGTGACAAATCTGCCGCCTCAACTACGCTGCATCAGCCTAAGCGACGTGGCTCTTTCCCATTCACCAGTCCTTTGGAACTCACCCTCCAAATCCATGAACTCTTGCACCGCTGCATTCTACGACCTAGAAACTCCAAAGTTTCGCCAACGCGCTACACAGACCCCGAACACAACCACGCTAATATGGCATCCGTGCGGTCCAGTACCGCACGCATTGGGATTTCAACACGATTCCTTGATTCTTGATGTGTCACATTGGGGTCTGGATCAAGGCATATCTTAGGTAAACTCCACTCGCAGCTAAAAGTCGAGCCCGCCTGGAAGGAGGTACGCCAATTTTCCTTCGATATCGCTGCCGATTCATCATGAACCTGTCACATTATATGCTTGTCCCCCCATTATGTAAGTCACGGACGCTGTCCACTCCAAAGGTTCATTCATCTTTGGACACCCGGCGCGCCGTTGATATCAATTTCATCCGGAAACAGGATCCACCTTCACCGTGCATCTCTGTATTTGTGAAATCAACTAGGAATACCATACCCGTCACAGGATTCCATGGGGTGCGGACACTCAGGACACGCGGTTTATATCAGTTCCTCGTCGTTCTAGAAGAACAATCTACCTACATGGGTGGGGTTCGGTCGATGCACTATCAACCAGGGAACCTGACACCTCGCAAATACAATGATTGCCGATGGGAAGGTTCAAGAGATAGGTTAAAGTTCTGAAGTCGTTCCTCTTTTACTTAGACGAGACGACGGACAAGAGTGACGACAACACCGCATGCTCTCGAGCAGACGCAGCGTTCATCAATTTCTTGTTGGAGGCGTATGTAACAAGTCAATACTACGAGGGCGACATCTTTAGCGATGATAAACCTGGTGCTACCCCTCGTCCCAGTCATATGGACTCAGATGACTCTCTAAACTCTCAGAACAGTGCCTTATAGAGCATCAAGAACATTCATAGACAGCGGCCCTGGCCTGATCACATACAACATCCCAGCAGCGTCTGTATTCCTCCACAGTCGGGGACTGCACTATTGCCACAGCATCCCAAGAAACGAGGAAAAAGTCGGTGTAATATTGCGCAATACCGGCGAAGAAAGCCCCAATGGCCGGAACAGACTCTTCTTCAATAATGGAGTCGAGGACATTGATGTGAAGCGCGAATGGAAGGGTCAATTCGGGGCTATCTGGCGATTGATGCCACTCGCTATAACCCCGTGTGTCGATGACGAGGGAAACATGATAGAGAGACCGACATGTCTGCAAGAGTTGTACAAGGCCGCGTAGGGTGATCCCACCTCGCGTGTTCCAGCCCCACTCCACATTAATGGCGATGCTCTCCAAGTGTGGCCATGCTGACGCCAATGCCAGTAGTTCGTTGTCTGTCAAGCTCACATCCCATCCGATATTGAATTGGACGTCACGGAGACTTGTGAACGCCATGCACGGCCCCAAGTCTTCTGGGCCAAGCAGGAGGACCACCGGACTATGAGAAGTGTGACATGTCTGACCTAAGCAGAGGTTCTCAACGGTATGACCGGCACCAGAGTTCTGTACACCGACGAGGAAGGAGCAGAGATCCTGCTTGGAAGGTTTGCTTTCGATGGTTGCGGCAAACTCTGTGATGACTGGCAGTCGGATGCGGGACAGCAACCTCGAAATCGGGTCCAATGATGTAGAAAGCAATGTCAACTTTTGCAAATTAGAGAAGAAAGGGGGAGAGTCGGGGAGAGTAATCGGGTCTGGCAATGTAGCGCTCAACATGAAGCTAAGTTCAGTCATTTCGGGCATACGAGATAGATGCGCGAGAGCATCCATGCTCAAGGCGACACGAGGACAAACCATAGACTGGAGGTTGCGCCAGTGGCAGATATGACTATGGTCAATTTCGCCAGTGTAAAAGTGAACACCGATGGAAAGTCGCCTGATGTTTGGGGAGAACGTGGGGAACGACTTGAAACAATCCTGTAACAAATCTGGATACTCGAACTCGATATCGAGAGAAATCAGGGATGGGAGGGGCAGGTCCAGCAAATGCATGGTTTCTTTTGTATATGTGCAACGCAGATGGCGGAGGCTTGGAAAGAATGGTCTCGTACTAGTAGGAGGAGATTGTGAGAGGGTTCTGAATGATATCCCGTCGAGTCCATGGTTGAAGTCGAATATAGATTGAATGCGACGGGTGTAACTTTGAAGAACATCCCACTCAGTCTGCGTAAGTGGTCTGCTAAACGAATACTACGTGTGGGGTGGCAAAAGAAAAGCTATTCAGTACCGGACAAGTGTAACAAGCACTTGGAACCATCTTACCAAGTTTCCTTGGCGTATTTCATGAGATGCTTCTGGAAGACACTGCGCTAGAGGAGCCAGGCCGCGCAAATTTTGCCACAGTATATCGAGCGCTGGTTCTTTGAACGCGCGACATGTTCTAGCCAGACGTGCGAGCCGTCTGAGATCACTGCAGCCGTCAGCGGTCCAGGGGTGAGGATCATAGTGACCAAAGATATTCAAAAGGATCTCCTGTATCTCAAGCGCGTGGTGCATCCTGAGTAGTCTGGCCACCAGACCGTCTATGAGGCTGCAAGCCGTCGATCAGGCAGTGCGATCGCAATGTGGAGTCCTACGATCGCCGGATGTCTATACCTATTTGACTTTGTGTACAAATGCTGTTACCAATAAGATAAGATAACAACCTAGATTATCATGCATTGTCCTCTGATCATGCACAATAAGCAATATTTACACTACCAGGAAAACGCGTCTGTGCTGAGTTGTTGCCTGTCATATATTGGGCAGAAAGATCAGCCGAAGTTCACTTGGGTAACTCAGCCACGGCGGCCCCTACTTGGCGACCGTGACTGTGGGAAGGAAATATGAATAGTTTCCCGGCGGAATCAAGTGAAGGTAAATGGTTTTCTACCTTGAGGCATCCGAAGACTTGTCAACTGAGTTGGCTCCAGTAACGAGGCTGTCGTGCCGAAGGTTACCCGAATAGAAAAATAGTAGTTGGTAGATCCTGGACAGCGGAACCCAGGTGGCTGAAAGAGAGTCTAACTTTTAGGGCACGTAGGAGATACGCATCGCACACATAGGTGCTGCGAACGTAAATTCTTTGTATATTGGCGCTCACTCTGAGGTTCTTGTCAGCATTCAAATCAGGCAGTTCGCTATCGCAGACAGATTCACTGCCCGCACCGCCCTTTCTACCGGCACCAGCTATGGCCTTGCCCCGTTTCCGAGCGTTTGCATCCCACGGTCCCGGGGTCCACCCAAAACCTATCATTCCTAGCGTGGTTCCACGCCAAGGACCCTGTATTGCTGAAGTCACCCTCATCTCTCACGACGGAGGACTTTTCCGTGTCCAAGCCATCTACATTGATGCACAAACCCGGAAGAAGGTATGCACGTTTCCCTTTGGTGTCGTTGCCGATTCATCCTGAACATGTCACACGATATGCTTGTCCTCTCATCAGCTCACGAACCCCGTCCACCCAAGAGTTCATTCATCTTTGTACACCCGGCGCGCGGCTGATATCAATTTCATCCAGAGGATCCACCTTCACCGTGCATCTCCGCATCGTCCATCATGCTGACTGAGGCCAAGATCAGCGATTACATTGCCGCGTGTGTGAAATCGGCCAGGAATGCCATACACGTCGCCGGATTCCATGGGGTGGGGATGCTCAGGACATACGGTTTACACCAGTTCCTGAAAACAATATCGACGTCGTTCTGGACCCCCAGCTGACCTCCCTGTGTGGCTACAGAACAATCTACCTACATGCATGGGGTTTGGTCGACCCACTATCAACTAGGGAACCTGACACCCTGCGGATACAACGACAGCCCGTTTGCGATGGGAACGCTCAAGGGATGAATTGAAGTTCCGAAGTCATTCTTCACTCACTCACTGGCAGACGAGACGTCGGACAAAAGTGATGACTGCAACTGTTCTCAAACATACGTGGTGTTCATCAATTTCTTGTTTGAGGCATATGCTTAATGAGTCAATGTTATGAGGGCGACGTCTTTGACTGATGAGCTCAACTTAGTTCAATATAAGTCCAAGGTTACTGCCAAAGGGACGCTAAACCTGGTGCTACTCCTCGTTCAAGTCATATGGACTCGGATGACTCTCCAAACCCTCAGAATAACTCCTCAAAGAACATCAAAAACGTTCATAGACAGCCTGAGCGGCCTCAGCCCGTTCACATACAACATCCCAAGAAACGAGGGAAAATGCAGTATTGCACAATACCGGCAAAGAAAGTCCCAGTTGTAAAATATATAGCACGACGCTATCAAATAGACAGCAACTCAGTCGTCGTGCGCGAGAGTGAACGGACTGAGGTAGCAGGTCCAAAGTGACTCGTCTATATACGAAAGTGTCAAGAGAATATGAACAAGGGAAACAAAGGGATAAAGCCAAGGGTAAAAGAACAAAGATATCAACGCGACGTATGTGTAGCTGACGCAAGCAGCTGCGCTCATGCTTGCCAATCCAACACCAATAATGGAGGATATCAATTAAAAGCGCTCATGGAAGGGTCGATCCGAGGCTGTCCGATTGATGGCCAGATTCTGTAAGTGTGGCCATACTGACGCCAATGCCAGTAGTTCGTGTCTATTACGCCCACACCCCATCCGATATCGAGGTCGAGGTGACGAAGATTCGTGAATGCCATACACGGCCGCAAGTCTTCTGAGTCAAGCAGGAAGGTGGCCTGGCCCTGACTACGGAAAGTTGGGTGATTCGTCTGAGGTAAAGGGAGGTGCCCGACGGTGTGACTACGGAAAATGTTCATTGGGTTATTCGACTGACGTAAGGAGAGGCTCTCGATAGTGTGACCGGCACCAGATGTCTGTACACCGATGAAGAAGGAGCAGAGATCCTGCTTGGAAGGACTGTCATCGATGGATGCAACAAACTTCGTGACGACTGGCAATCGGATGCGGGATAGCAACCTCAAAATCGGGTCCAATGATGTAGAAAGCAATGTCAACTTTTGCAAGTTAGAGAAGAAAGGGGGAGAGTCGGGGAGAGTAATCGGGTCTGGCAATGTAGCGCTCGACATGAAGCTAAGTTCGGTCATTTCAGGCATACGAGATAGATGCGCGAGAGCGTCCATGCTCAAGGGGATATCAGGACAAACCACAGACTGGAGGTTGCGCCAGCGGTAGATATGATTATGGTCAATTTCGCCAGTGTGAAACTGAACACAGATGGAAAGTCGCCTGATGTTTGGGGAGAACGTGGGGAATGACTTGAAACAATCCTGTAACAAATCTGGATCCTCGAACTGGACATCGAGAGAAATCAGGGATGGGAGGGGCAGGTGCAACAAAGGCATGATTTCTTTTGTATATGCGCAATACAGACGGCAGAGGTTTGGAAAGAATGGTCTTGTACTAGTAGTAGGAGATTGTAAGAGGGTTCTCAAGGATGTCCCGTCGAGTCCGCTGTTGGGGTTGTGTAGACATCGGATACGACAGGTGTAACTTTGAAGAACATCCCACTCGGTCTGCGTAAGTGATCTGCTAAACGGATACTACGTGTGGGGTGGCAAAAGAAAAGCTATTCAGTACTGGACAAGTGTAACAATCACTTGGAACCATCTTACCAGGTTTCCTCGGCGTCTTTTATGAGATGCTTCTGGAAGACACCGCGCTAGAGGAGACAGGTCGTGCAAATTTTGCCACAGCATATCGAGCGCTGGTTCTTTGAATGCGCGACATGTTCTCGCCAGAGCTGCGAGCAATCTGAGATCATTGCGGCCAGCAGCGGTCCAGGAGTAAGGGTCATAGTGACTAAAGATATTCGAAAGTATCTCCTGTATCTCAAGCACGTGGTGCATCCTGAGTAGTCTGGTCACCAGACCGTCTATGGTTAGAGGAAGATGAACAACTGTCAGAGCCGAGGAATGAAGCTTGAAGGCGAATCGCGCTCTTGTCACCAGACGCTCCGGTCAGGAAGAAAAAGGTGTGGGCCAAATTGTGCCCTGGCCGAAACACCAACTGAAATATGGACGAGACGAGACGAGATGACTACGCTCAAACGCTGCACTCGTGCTACTCCGGCATCTCCCGCTCCGGACTCCCGCCCTTGCCGACTCCCTGCTGCTCCAGGACCTGTCGTGGATGGAAGTGCGAGCGGGGTCGTCATGAAACGGAATATGGAGAATACTTACGCTGACACGAACGGTCCTTATATATTCTCCTTCTGAGATAATACGGGCTACGTAGTGATCTGTGTCTCTGGCGTTATCCATGGTCAAAAAAAAACTTACCTACTAACAATCGTTAAGGAATGTATGCGCTTCTCGGTGAAGCGAACGAGATGGCGACTCACCAAAGCATGACTGATTGCTTTCAGCGCCCGAGGAGTGACGCCGGCTCGAAAACTATCGGTAACCGACGCCATGGAATAGAAATGGAGTGTGATGGTCCAAATAGGGGTTCCTTTGACGAGCTAACACGACGACCGGTCATGCCGAGCCGGAACCCAACGCCGCTTGGATAGATGCATCGCGCGACTCAGTTGCACCGCATGCGCAGGGTCAGGCACCCCCGCCAATGAATCATTCAGAGTCAATCACGAAAGCCGACTGCGAGTCATTCAAGGGATGGGAATCGGGGAGCATCCGCCATGTCAAGAGTACTCTAGGTAATGGCTGTAGCCTGCGGTAGCACTGATGTACGGCGCGCGAGCTGCTGTGCGTAGAACGGGGTGAGTGTTGAAATGAGCTGAAGCAGGGGGCCCTGTTATTCAATGTCAGTGCAGCACAGCCTTCCGTGGAAAAAAGGCGAAGAGAGCCAGATATAAACATATTCTGTGCTGACCAGACCATTTACAGGCTTCGGGGTAGCTGTCGTCCGCCCGCCTCTCCATCTCATGTGGCGGGTCAAGTGTCAGGCAGGGAGGGGATAGTATCAGCGCACGTTCGTTACTTGAATGTTAAACGTGCGAGCGTCCCTTTACAGGAAATCAAGGCCGGCACTCCGGCTGTCTGCCCGACGGACAGCTGTCAGGCTGTCACGTTCGTCCGGTTTTTTTATCAATCTCGGACCAACCGCTGACGAGGGGGACATTAGATACCATTAATCATTGTTAACTGAGTTTTGTTGCCTCGATTTGCCAAGTCGCTGCAAAGGTAGAGTCGGGAAGATCAATCGTTATCTCTGACTAGCCGAAATCAGTTCACAGGGCCAGAAACGTGCCAATTTACTTTTTCGTTCATGGTGGCAGCCCGTCGTTGGTTCGGTTCCCGTGTGCTCTTAAAACGCGAGTCGACTGCCTGACAGCTTATCACGTCGCCGCCACTTTCCTCTCGCGATGATCACCTTCCTCTCCAACATGTCGCGGTTGGCGACCTCGACGGCCTTTTGGGTTTCCTTTGTTCTCCTGGTCGTCTCCTACCTCCTCCTCGCTACACGTTGCACGACCATCAAGCAGCGATCATGGGTCCTCACAACGCTCAGTAGCGCCGCTATGACTCTCTTCAGTCTCCCATTGGTCGTGCAGTTCGCAGCTGCCAGAGGGCAACTGAAGCATGTGTCCATTCCTCCCGTTCTCACAGACAGCGCCGGCAGGTTTTTTCAAGCCTACCTCATCGTGTTGGTTCGATCAATACTTCATTTACTTCAGTGTAACCAACCTGCTCTAGTGACCTGACAATGGGAATGCTGTTCTATCGCAGCAAAGTCAACCTCCTCACGGGATGGATACATCACTCGGTTTACATTTTCATCGTCGAATATGCTATACAAGGACGCTGGAGTCGTATTTTCTGCATGGCCGCTGTCATGGAGGTGAGTGCTGTATATGCGGCGTTCAAAGACCCTTTCTCTGACGGTTGAAAAATCCAGATTCCGACGTTGGTTCTCGCGTTGGGAAGCATCATGCCACAGCTTCGTTCCGACATCTTCTTTGGCATTTCCTTCTTTACGACGCGCATTGCCCTTCACATTACTGTCTGCGTCTCCCTCGTCATTCAACGATACGATGTCACCAACGGGTCGTTTGGCCCAGCAATCATCATGGCCTGCATATTCCCCCTCCACGCCTACTGGTTCTCAGGATTTATCAAGGGTTTGCTCAAGCGCGCAGCGATAGAGGAGAAATCCGTTCCTGTTGCGAAGCTCCCCGTCAATACCGTCTCACCGCCAGGTACGTCGTTTTCGCAGCTGTATTGCTGATTGCATTGTGATCGTCGTACTCATAGAACGCTCGATCACGCCGAGTATATCCGGACCTGCCTCATTGTATGCCTCTCGTGCATCCCTGGCACGGCGCCGTACTGCTCTTCGTATGGCCGTGCGGGCACGGTGGGACCAATTCAAGCTCTGGAAAGCAAGTGGTCGGTTGAGTGACATGCAGCGTCGGGTCCGGGAGGCCCTTCCAGGTAGAGATCGCGTCTACCAGTACGTCGGATTGGATGGGCGTGGAGATGGCGTACCTTTAGAGCAAGGCATAGAGCACGTGAGACAGGACGCGGCGTCGTCCGCTCTCTCATGACCCCCTTTTCTCTCACGACTGTCGTTTCTCGTTACGACCGCGCGTTGACGCTTTCATACAGTTTTTTTCCAACATAAAGCCTTCTTTTCCCCGATCACCAGTGTTCTAGCGTATATACCCTATCCTCGCCCCCCCCCCTTCCCCCCGCAACTATGGCCAACCACATCTACTTTATCTGTATATGCACTTTCTACGATGTGGGTTACTGGGAGAGACGTGCTCTGGGTTGTACTATACTAATGAATGGAACGTGCTCGAGAAGGGACATTTTGATTGGGGAAGGGGAAGGGGAGGCTGTGACGGACCCCAACGTAATTTTTTTTCACGAACCCCCATGCTTTTGTAGCTTTACATATCCACCTATAGGATGTCGTTGATAGTGTCGTTGATACCCATTACAATACATGGACCTTTTTAATTACGTTGGCCTTCCGCGGTGATAACAACTTCATATTTCGAGTCGACTTTGGAGTGTTGCAACACATGCGAGCTTGTAGGGGAGTAGGTAACAAGCGTTGTGGAGAAAAGGTATTGGCCTAGCCCCCGTGTGGCGTTCCGGTTCGTATCGCCGAAGATCCGATACAAAATAAGCACATTAGACAAGCGTAAATGAAGCTACTCGAATAGAACGGTCGAGCCTGGACTATGAACCGCGCGGATCTGAAACCGTCATGCAAAGTACATAACGCAATGAAACAATATCGCATCCGCCTTGCGCCACCCAGTCCCCGCACCGGTCCGTCTCAGAAGCGTTCGGATCAAAAAAACATGTGCATTGAAACCGGACACAGTGCGGTAGACCCCCGCAGAAGTGTAATGGTACACGGCAGACGATTCGGGGGATCTCCTGTTCGGGGAACGAAGAGGCAAAAATACAGCAAACACTTCCTTCCTGATCCACATTCCATTCCAGTATCCCCATAGGAGGCAGGTCCAGGCATCGTGAGACATGATGGACCCATCTTGACACGAGCGCGTGTTGCCAACTTGGGACCTGGAGGTCAAATTCATCTAAACACGGAGTCCAGTCCATCAGTACTTGTCAAAAATCTGCGGAAATCACGGCAACGTTTTTTCTATACGTGAGCATAAAATCGCCCATATATCACGCATAATCTACAAACGACTGCAACTTCTTGGCAATTCTGGGTGGGAACTTGAACGCAACAAGCTTCTCTCCAAATGTCCGCGCAATATCAGCAACGCCCGACTTCAACGCTGGGCCGGGGGAAACGGCGCATCAGCCATATATGCGGAGGCAAGGCGCAAAAGAACATACCGTCAGCGACAATACCAATCGCTTCCGTCGCTTTTGCCACCTCTACACGGGTACGTTCCTTCTCCCGAAGAACCTTCATATTTTCTTCCGTAATTTCATCGGGCGTGGGAGGTACGTAGAGCTTCGTCACCTCGACATGATACTCTTCCAGAGCCGATAAAAATGACAAGAAAGCTTCAAGGATGCGCGGAATATCTCGTTGCACTACGCCATAACGGTCCTCGGTTAGCGAAGCGCAAACAAGACCAGCGAGCACTGCGGTGGGTTAGTATGAGCGACGCGATCATGCAGTGCTGCTTTACAGACCCACCTTCGACGATGAGTGCGTCGAGATCTCTGTTCGGCAGACACTTTTCAGTGATTTTGTTGATGCGATCCCTGCTCCACCACGTATCCCATTGCGCAATCATTTCCCGATACCACGGTGGCGAATACTTGACAGCCAGACTCTGACATTGAGCTTTTGCGCGTGAGAGGTATGCACCGATCAAATTTGGTCGAGTTGCAGCAGCAGCAGCCGTCAGCGGTGCTGGTGGGGTGGCAATGGGGTGTGAGGATACCGAGCGGAAGAGTTCAGGAATCGGTGCCTCCGCCATTCGCGTGCCCACCTCGGAAGCAACTGCGTCGGCAGCCTTGGAAAGGTCTGAATCGGATGCAAACGTGTCTAGCACTTTTGAGATAGGAGACTGCTGTGGAGCTTTATAGATTTCCTTTCGTAGTAGTGGTGTTGAAGGTGGTTGTACAGTTTTCGCAGGGACGGCAGGTGCAGGCGCGTTGGAAGGCGCGGGTGCACCCTTACGAAGGAACGTCTGATAGTCGTTGCCTAGACGCAAGAGTGATTCACGCGCCAGAGTACTCCATAGACTCGGACTGAATTTTTGATCAGAGAACAGCGCTGTTCGACGGGAGGCACTGGCAGGTCGACTATCCAATGCCACATCACGCAACTCGGCATAAGCAAAGTGAAGGTAGAGCGGATTGGTAGATGTGATGCCCGAAACAAGTGTTACGTTTGGGTCTGCGGTATTGGAGGCGACGTTGATAAGCTAGCGCAATCCTTAATACATGAAAGAAATAAGAAATGGTAACGTACCTGGGGAATGTAAACATCAAACAGTGATTCTGCGAATTCCCAATTGGCAAGCATAGACAATCCTAGGGTGAACGCGTGGGATTCGAGGGACGAGTGTCGCAGTGGCAAGGTCAACGTCCAGGGACCCCTGATAAAGTGACCGACAAATGGCTTGAGGAGAGATCGGACGAGGGGCAACCTCAGCAGCAAAGGCAAGAGGGCCAACCGCGCCAACCCGAACGCAATGTTGTAAACTGCAAATGATGACAACGTGAAGAGCGTGCTGGTGAGCAAAAGCATGCCGAGATTTCTCGGTATAAATGGCTGCGCGTTTCGTGTCATGAAGCGTGCACGATGATTCAGGCAAAAAAGACCCACTGCGTTCGAGGATGGTAGCGCCCTCGCCAAGCGGAAGACGAAGCGTTCCAGCATGATGTCCCGAAGTGCGAAACTGATCGACAGCCATACTTGCGCCAATACGAGAAAGATGAGTCGACCGTTGAGATAATAGGGGTGTTTCCTGTGCAACGACATTAAAGGCCATGATGAATGGGTATTGCAACGCGTCACGTACCTCGACTTTATGAAGACGCTTAGACGCATGTCCTCGCTTTGAGACCATATACGAACGAATTCGAGTGACAAGAGTAAAAGTGAGGACGTGATATAAACAGCGATCCATCGGCGCGTCGATGGCTTCGCAAGTGCGGCTGCCACCGTTTTCGACGGAGAAGAGGCAGGCTCCGGTGTAGCTAAACAGGATAGTTAGCAGACGTGGTCAAGCCTGTCGATGTCTTACGCACGCGTCAGAAAGACCTTTCGCACCACTATGATGGGTAGCACGCCGACGAGCCACGTTAGGAACGCATTGACCCATGTACTGGGTCGAAATAGTCGCAAAAGAAAGCTTGCATCTCCGCCAGCTAGAAATATGGTGGAGGCAAGGGAAAAGGCGGCAGAATAGGCAAACACGTTGTAGAGGAGTCGATGGCTCAACACGGACTTCGCCAAGGGTTCGAATGTTTGTGTTGAGGGTGGTACATTGGTCGAGGGACGTGGGCCAAACGTTGCACTGGGAGCCGTCCTTGTTGACCCGTTCACGGCGGTGGACATGACTTGACGAGCACTGATTTGACCAGAGCTCTGAAGGCTACGCGCGAGTCGAAGAGGAACACACTCTGAATCGTCGGGAAATGCCGATAAGTAGTTACGCCACTTGACAACTTCTTTCACTCAAGCTAGTACTATTATAAATTTATGTTATAACGAGCGGAACATAACCTGCAGACGTGTGCAGGAGGAGCTACGATAGCAATTTGCAGTAAGCTATATTTGCAGATGATTTTTCTTCGTTTGAATCAGAAAAAAGCGTGAGTGTCTTCTCTGCAGGTCACGCGACGATGATGAATGCATTATAACGTCCGACTAAACCGGATTACCCATAATATTGTTTAGAATGCCAAGGTGAGACTAGCCTTAAACTGCCTCCAAGTTCCATCACAACTTGATCATAAATACTCCGACTCGGAGAAAGTGCGAGAAACGCTGACAATAAGATGAGCTAGCATCCGAATCAGAATAACGGATGAACATATCAAGAACTGTCCATTCGGCCTTCACGCACAATTTTTGGTTTCCAAAGCTACACAGAGAGGAGAGTAGGGTCTCTGATCTGCAACCGAACTGTTGTAGTACGAGCGACGGTTTGCCTTATCCAAGTTGGATTGGCGGCTATCCCATCGGTCCATAGACAGTCCCGGTCCCCCGGACCACATAAATGCGTTCATGTTGGAGTCGACGATTCTAGAAGTGCAATATGGTAGTCATGATGACTTCGTGCTGCCAACCAAGCTCGCCGGGTTCCTCGATATCCCGCTCAACTGTGATGTGTTTGACGACACGGCTTAACATGCTTTCCTCATGACTTCCAGAGACCGATTGACAGAATCTTCACTGCTACAACAACTCTTAGTTACAGGATTGACATGACTACATGAATGCGAGGCTCCAGAAAGAATCAAAGTCAGCAATGCGACATGATACATGCTTTGGATTGCTCAGCAGCAGAGGACTTCACTACTGGCTTTCTTCTTCCGAGTCTTGCTCGTTGAGAATCGTAGCAGCATCCTCCCACCATACGGGCACCCATTTATCCTACGATCAGTGTCATCAAGGAAGTAAAGGTTCGATAATAGCAGAGACATACAGGTGAAGAGGGTGCAAGGGTATGCTCCCCCAACCCTGCATGCTCCTTGAGAATTGTGGCAGCATCTTCCCACCAGACGGGTACCCATTTATCCTGCAATCATCGGTGTTGGGTGTTATCAGAATGAAGATTCTGTAATCAGAGAGACGCACAGCAGACATTCTTGGTAGATATAGCAAGATGAATGAGGATCTTTGTTCGAGGGGTTGTTGGATTCCTGTTGGATTCATACTGGCTTGGAGCCTGGATTTTATACATACCTAGGTAGTAAACAAATGACCACAGTATCAGCTGATTCATACAGGAATGTTCAAGTCATCATAGCATAACAGCGTGAGATGGTGACCCGTTTCCGCATAATCGAAGCGCTTCTGAGGAATGGAAGTAACGCAATGCAGGATAATGATGGTCACTCCGCTGACAAACTAGGAAAACCAACCGGATCACGGAATTGGGTGAGTAATAAGGTGACATCACGGCAAGACCAGTGGGAGGGGGCCGTACCTCAATGTTGTTGTATTGGAAGGGGAAAGTCTTGGACGGGATTGGAGAGCATGAAATCCGCAATGGCGCTGATGCTCACCAGGCTCAGTCTGTTGGTAGTCAGGTTTGGTGCACGTCCGAACACAGGACGACCTCCACACACCAGGTTTCATCTCAGTGAAGACAGGTCCACCAGTTTGGGTTCCTGAGACGCTCCTGAGAAACGATATTGGACGTAATTTTAAACGCACTTGACATAAAGGAGGTGAACGGCTAGTACATACATAGAGCCATTCTAACGCAACTGATGCGGCGCTGATGGCACAGTAACCGGTGCTATTGGTCTTGCAAGCAAGTACGAGAAGCCTGGCCGACTGTCAGCCACGGTTGACGTACATCGCACTAGCGCTTGAAATCCGTGACCTATTCAAGTTGTCTGCGGAGCACCAAAGAGTCTGACCGATTTTGACAGAGAGCTTTGATATGTATGTGATCAACTTGTGGTGTCCGCAGGAGTCACGTTGCTGGCGAGGGAAAACAAGCAATTACATAACAGCTCGAGTCTGGTGAAAGTCGTCCGACACCCAGTACACGTCATAGAAGAGGGGCAAGGGGCGAGTAAATAGCGTGACACGTAATCTGTGAGCAGGAAATTAACCTGAGCAACGTTCTCGGCGCAGATATGATGGCGTTTGCGCTGAATGCTCGGTCGGTGACGGCACTCAGTTTCCTGAGCCTTGCATTCGACGTCGTTTTCACGCTCTTCTGTTACATACCTGTCCCGCAGCGTACTGGAAAACGTCTTCAGGAAAAAGTCACCTACCCGTCCCACACCCAAGATCGATAGCCCTATTCCATCGCCCCCCCCCACACACACACACTCTCGCCCCGTGAAATCAGAAGATATAGTCAAAGAGCGCATGGGGGCAGGTCGGTCGGGACGCGGATGCAGCGTAGAGGAGGGCATGGAACGTCGCCTTGCCAAGCGTCGCCATGATGGGTCGCTACCAGTTCGAGGGTATGCCTGATGTATAGATATGTGTGTACTTGGTATTCGGCGTCTAGTAGAGCACTTTTAAGTTGTGGTCCATTGGGAAACTCTGCATCGGCTTTAGTCCGATCTGAGATGATGCCACCACAAAGGGCCATTGACTTCTGAGTCCTGCAACATCCTCTTCCATTCTGCGGTTTTGGGACCACGTGGCTCAGTGAACGGGGAGGCGTCTTCAAAAAATTCCATGGCTACGCCAAAAAAACCTCCAGGGAGTCTCTCAAAACCCAGGAGCTCGGGTGCAAACCCTCGCCCTGCAGAAAATGTATGCAGATCGTACGAATACCGGCGCGTAAACTTGACAATGATTTTGCCTTTGGAGAAAAAATCGAGAATCTGGAATTCGATGCGAGATTGAGAGCCATGACGAAGAAGACTGGAAATATAAGGTAAACGGCGGTGGCCAGTCAGGGAGAGGCGGGGAGAGGTTTTCAATGAGCCGCTTAGCGTCTTGATGGATGCAAGCGAGGAGGATCGAGACCGCCGTGAAGGCATCATAGAGTGCGTTCCGCTCATTGCCGTCACCTACATGCTCAATACACGACAGTGAGGGCATAAGGGAAGTCACCCGCCATTCTCCGAAATAGATCATAGCATAGAACGTGACTTGATGGCCTAGCATGACTGACAAGTGTGCGCGAAATGCAAACATAATGCACAACTTACCGATGATGGTCGTCACACTAGAATATGATCTAACATGCTGATACGTTCGATTTCAAGAGGGGAAAAATATAAAGGGATCCATCTGTAAGCACTCCTTCCGCTACCCACCAGAACTTGAACTAATGAAAAGAGAGAACTCGGGAAAAAACATGTTCACTGAGTGCAAAGAAGGGTCAGACGAGCAAGACATTTGATTCTGTCTGAAGGCGACTTACAATTTGATGAATGGTATGAATACCTGCAAGTCGTTGTCAAATCACTGGCCAGGGTGTAATGGCGGGTCCGGATCCGCGGCAATACCTCCAGAGCCATGTACATCGGAACCCACAGCCACTGTTTATACCATTGTTAGTTTCACTAGCAAGTCAGTCTGTGATGTGAAAACTCGTACTACTCCATACTTCGGGGACCAAGCCGAAAAACCTCGGCTCGTTCTCAACGTCGACCTGTGGCAAAGCAACAGCAGCAGCCACACCAAGGTACAAAGCGATACGGACGAGCATGTATGGGATACGCATGACGATGATGATCGGGTAGGAAAACAAGGATAGTTCAAGAACTTGTAGACACCAAACATCACCATCTTGCTCACAAACACGCATGTCATCGTCGTTTACGGACACTTTTTACCCGCCTTGCCTGGCAACACGACGCTCTTGCAGGCATTCATTACTGACGAATCTTCTGTCAGGAATGGAAAAGATGTCTTTTGTTGCTCTCATGAAGGCGTTGCAGGCTACCACTTCAATTACACTGCACTCTGGCGAAATTCCATTGTCACTGACCTTATCACTGAAAAAATTTAAATCTACCAAATTATCACGCTCCAAACCCCCCCAAGACCGTGACAGTGCGATTTTTTTTACACGTGCGTGATGCAGTCGATAGTGGACTCTCCCCAGGGGCCCGGGCCCGCCATACCCGTACCCATAAGACGCCCAGTTCGCCTCAAAAGCGAACACGCCGTTTCGGAAACTGCCCCATCGCCTCCATCAGAGGGTGTGAAAGTGACAGTACGACGCGCATGATTGCGCGCGTTGTGCCATCGCTTCTGTGCCCTCTCTCCCTGCTCATACTGATTGATGGGTGCGGGTGCAGGTCTCTCACCTCCCAGTCCCTGTTGTCCGAGGTAGCAATAGGCCGATTGGATCGACTACTCTCCCTCCACGGTTGGCCCGATTCGGTGCGTTAACAACATCAATCACCTGCGGCTTGATTATTAATGTAGCGTTTTTGAGTACTAGCAACAAAAAGGTACTAGTAATGAAATGTTGAGAGTGTTGATTCTTAGAAGATCTTATCAAGAATTCCTGTGTTGCCTATTGCTTTCCGAGAATTTTAAGATGTCAGCCTCATTCTCGGACCCACTTGTGGTTTGTTTGTAGTCATCGAGCAGCTAGTAGGTGTGTGATGTGGCACGTGGCTGAACTTCCTTGATAGAGCTTTGTGTGTCGATGAATATTCCATTTAAAGGACGAGTCGTCCTCGTTCCTTCTATCCTCTTTCCTACATCCTGCGGTCACAGAACTTGAGCCTGAGCTTCTCTTACTTATGGCCTGCCAATGCAGAAACATAGATCACCTCTTTGAACCCCCATGTTCCCTGGTTTCGCAATTCAACACCGCGCAACTCATCATGGCATGCAATGCCATCTGTCGTGGCCGCTTCTTTGTCAGATGCCATCGGCACCAAGATCAAACACGGCCATGTCATCACTTTCGAGTTGTGTACACGGACGGCGCCTGCGCAAACAATGGGACATCCGGGGCGGTGTCGGGAATTGGCATCGCGTTTGGGACCTCGGAAGGTGAAGAAGGCCACCAGTTTTCCATTCCGGTAGACGACAACATCGATCCTGGAGGAAAACGAACAAGTCAACGGGCCGAGCTCCTCGCTGCGCTGGAAGGTCTGAAGAAGATTGGTGATCGCGACGCGGGTTTTTTTGCCTACACCTCGAAAACGCGGCCCGAGGGAACGGATGCACCAGAGATCGTCATCACCACGGACTCTGAATATGTCGTGAAGGGGATGACGGAGTGGTTCCCTACCTGGAAGGTCGTTGCAAACAATCTTCTCGTCGCACTCACTTATTTCTCTTCACCTATATAGGCCAACGGCATGCGCAAGGCAAACGGTCAACGACCCTCGAATCTTGACCTGTTCCTCAAGTTGGATGCAGAGATGCAGAAACGTCAACGGGAACATGATTGCAGGGTCATGTTCTGGTACATCGAAAGAGGATACAACGCCATCGCAGATGGACTTGCTAAACGCGGTGCACGCGCTGCCATGAGTCAAAGTGTTGGACACGTCGACCTCAAATACGCACTTTCAGCATTGTAGAGCAATAAAAAGTCCGCGCAGGTGTTCATGACGCATTGTTGGTAACTCGTTGACGCGCAGTTACCCTTCCACTGACTTCGCTCTTAGTGACCTCGGTCCCGGACGGCTCGGTGCATGCATGCCCGTGAACGATCTTTCTACATTGCACCTGCTCATTTTACCGCCAGTCCCCCATTCAGATTCCAATTCTTCTCGGTGTAGCCAAATCTTGCTCGTCTTACTAGTAAGGCATCCTTAATATCGAATATTGATATCCGTAATTGCCAGAGAATAAAATAGTACAAATCGCTTTCGAAAGAAAAGGCTGAACTGACACATACACATACAGACAGCCATGGACGCTGTCAAACCATAAAGGAATATCGGAAAGTTTACGCACTTGTCATTCATCTCTCTTACACAGAATCAACAGCCATTCTTTCCAGAGCCTCCCAAACACGTTCTGTAGCGCCTCCCGAGCCGCTCACGACAGAGTCCGTGATCGCGGTCGGTGCGATCACCTCTTGAACCATCATACGCGCTGGCGAGTCGCCGCAGTTGCCCCGCGCAGATGCGACGGTACTCGTGGAAGGAGCCCTGGAACGTGATACAAGGAGGGTGCAAATTGCAGACGGAAAAGTGTGAAGGTTGCCCATCGCGGAAGCCCTGGTAGCGACCTTTGGGTCATCGTTCTCTTTCTCGCATTCGTGCTTCCCATTCGACTGGTCCGTACCGTCCTGGATTCCCTGTGGCGGATGGCATGTATCGTGCTCCAGCGAGGTCGACATCGATGGATGGAATGCTTGACTCTCTTTCGTGGCCGCAGTTTCTTTCGACTTGCGCTGTGCGAAGCGGTATCGTGGTCGGCTTATGGTCACGAAGCTCAAGTCTGGGGCACGGGGATGCCTCTCTGATTGCGATCGTCCCAATGAGGATTTCGTCTTCGTTGGCTGGTTCGAATCCAGTAGTCGCTGAGAATGGGAACGGAGGATACGCGGTGCAGACCAAGCCGACGAATCGGACTTCTGCTGGAGCGGCGTGGATGTAAATGGGAGACGGATCGTGAATTCTCTTGGTGTGCTCGAGTCCCTCCCAATATTGGATCCTTCAAGCGATAGTGAGGTATTGGTTGACGAGCGACGGGAAGAGGTGATCTTGGAGCGCAAAAAGGACGATCTCGAGTCGCTTGCGTCGGACTTCTTTCGCGCATCAACTACAGAGGCTCGTTTGAGAGAAAGCTTTTTGATTCGAGCGCTCCTCCTACGTTGCAGCGGCGCTTGCCCCCCTTCCTTGGCCGTCTTCGTAGTGAACTCTGGGTTCGTCGTGGTCACGACTACGGTTCCCTCGCGTTCGGTCGATTTCTCCGAGGACGCGTCATCATCTCTGGCCAGCAAAGGGGAAGCAGATAGCTCCATATTCTCTATCAATCGAGATTCCCTGACCTCCTGGACGACCTGCGATCCTCCCTCAGGATCCCGAGTGACGCTCCCCAACGACACTCGCTGTCTCTTGGATGGACGTACTTCGTTGTCTTCTGCATCGTCTGCTTTCGATTCGACCCCTTCGTTCTCCTCTTCCAAGATGGCAAGGCGGGGTAAGGTGTTGTTTCGGTCACGCACATGCAAGCCAGACATGGTGCGACTTGCGAGAGGGCTGGACCCCATGAGGTTGATGCTCAGGTCGTCGGGCTGGTCCTCGTCCACCTCCATCTCCCAAGGGGTTTTCTCGTCCGGCCTCCACGCCATATTTCGCGTCCGTACGGCCTTGGGCGCAGGCGGAACGCCAGCACGCGTGCCCAAGCCCAAGCCCGACCTTGAGACGCGGTTCTTGCCCACGACGGGCCGGATCCCAACCAATTCCTCGACGCGTCTCTTCATCTCCGCCTCACTCATTCTTGATAGTCCGTCATCATCATCATCGCATTCTCCATTACGGTCCTGGCTATCGTTCTGCCAAAAGTCGTCCTCTGGGCAGATCCGCATCCGACGAGGCAGCCGCGCGTTAAGCGCGCGCACAACGGCCTCGAGCTGCGCCCGGGACATGGTCAAGAGGTCATCGTGGCAGCAAAACGGCACGGAGGGCAGTGCGGTGAGGACGATGCTGTCGGTGGACAGCGAATAAGTCTGGAGAACGACGGCAGGTAGCGATGGGGTACTGGGTGTCGACGGGGTAGAGGACGACAATGACGGCGTTCGAGTGCGAGTGCGTTTGTTGCGGCGGCTGACCGTTGTGGGGGTGTGGAAACGCGATGGTGTTCTGAAGAGACCTGATAACGCTTGCATGGGGGTAGTGCGGCGGGGGGTAGCAGACTTGCTGGCGGTACTGTCGGTCGACATTCCCGAGCAACTTGGAAGGGATGAAGTCACTTCGAAATAATTAAGGGAGTAAGTTCAGAGGAACGCTGTTCGACCGTCTTAAAAGCGCGAGGGCGGCTGACACTCGATCTCTGCTTGCTTGTTAGCCACCCCCGCTAGGCTTGCAATCTGGAACCGGTCTCCGCGGGAAGTCAAAAAAGGACCACCCAAATGAGTAAGACATACTTACACACCTAGTCGATTGACTCCATCCGTGGGGAAGAAATGCCCTCGAGCTTGTGAGCCAACACCGCGGCGATCGACGAGTTCCACCCCTTGCCTCATGCAACCATCCACTTGCTTAGGTAGTACCGTGTCTCAAAAACTGCGCTCCGAGTTGTTCATCTTTCCTGGGTGAAATACACTCTGCAAAGTAGCCCAGCCGTGCCAGGAAGTCGCTCCGTGAAGGAGGATAGACTCCAGGTTGATCCCTCGGGTCGATTCTATCATATGTTCTACAAATGGCCAACTCCTGGATCAACCAAGGCGCGTGATTGTACAGGAGGGAGATTTGTATGCGGCCTGAGATGCTGTTATACGAGGAGTGCATAACACACAAAGTAACTCACCAAGTGGGTTCTCGGAAGGTACCAATGCTTCAAACACCAAGAGACCCCAGCTTGTCGCCCAATCAGAACAGTGAAACTCCGAAGTGGCGCCAATTTGCGGTGTACAAGGAGAGGTTGTTTCTAGTAGGGGGATCGGAGGAGGGTCACCGACTCTCCCAGAGTCACGTTCATTGCTCAATCGGGGCTTCCATGTCGCGAGGCCGGGGGAAGAAGTACCATTGGATAAAGTCGAGTGAGACTATTTCGTGGCCAAAGGATAGGCTATCTTTCAATGCTATAATTTTGATGTCATTGAGTGAAGAATATGGCGAAGCCGAGGGAAGTGAACTTGAACTATTTGTGTCACTGACCTGGTTGCGCAATGCGGCGGATACGCTGGGAGAGGAATACTTCATAATGATGGGCGTCAAGATAGACAAGCTTTTTGGCGGTCCAGCACGGCGGTGTATTTGGATCAGGAAAAGAAAGATGTACGATGTCAATGGCAGTGGAAGTGGAAAGTCGAATGTGAACGTGTATATTCACACGACTCCTCTTCTCGCACACTCATTGTAAGTCATTACGCACTAATCTTGGATCGAGACCTGTCCTTCCCCCATGGGGAATGTTAATTTCCTACACAAATCGAACAGATCTGCGATTTACAGAGCAACGCATCAAGCAACTGCGCACAACGTTCCGAAATCCAACGAGACATAAGTTACAATAATCAAAACGGCCCTCCGTGATACCCTGATCTTTCACATTCCCAATTGTTGTATTTTGAGCAGCCTGCGCTCGATGTAAGTAATGCTAGCTATTCTCACCCGACGTCTACCTTACCTGTTGTGCGCCCTTTACACTCTCAAAAGTAGCTCTGGGTATCTGGTGACTCAAGACCATCGGGTGCTACAAGAGAGGCTAAGTCTGATGAATAGTATCCTTCCATGTTACTTACATTCAAGCCCGGTGGGGGGCGCGTCATTTGGGACAGGTGTGGCAACCACGAGCTGCGAGGCAACTATCAAAGTTATCGTTATCGTCATGACGCGAGACAGCAAGTTGAGTTGCATATTGCGCGAGTTTCACAGGTAGTGTCAGAAATGTGAGGCTGAGAGTATACTGGTCCCCGTTCAAACAATCCTGCGATTTATATTCTGGACGTACCGGATCTCATCAGTCCTGTGCAGGAAGCAATACCTGAGCTCGTTCTCTCTGGAGTCTGAGCCCCGTTACTGCGTGGCTGGGTGGTAAGCCTGCGAAGTTCCCGCGAACCATACTTGTAAATTCCAGTACTTCCACCAGACAGCGTGTTACTTCTACTGAGGCAGCGCTCAAAACCTTGGTATTCAAGCTCCGAAATGAAGCAAACTTTTGATCAAGTATCTAAGTATAATCCACATAATGATAAATGCAGTGTGGTACTGATATGACTTCTAATACCAGATTTTACACGCCGAAACCAGAATCCTCGGGTTCTTCAACGAAAGCTACTCGGGTCCGCACAATGCTCGCGACCGCGGCAAAAACATCAAAGCAATGAGCAACTGGGATTAGACCTCATACCACATCAGCGGAGGTGGAACCGAGGGACGTACACCATGACGCCGAAATCTAATAGGAACGGAGTCCGTTGGTACGTCGTATTGGTATGAACTCGGTCACACCCTCGCTCGCCAAGGACCTGATCGAAATGCTGTGCAGTTGACGACATGTTTACAACCGATCAACATCAAGGAGTCAAGAAAGGTATCACAGCCCTCAACTTCTGTCGCGCAATGACCTAGAGAATGTCAACCTAAGGGAAGATATTCAAGCGCAAGTCTTACAGGATGCATCATTCTACAGCCCAATTAGCTTCGTGCGTATTGATAGCCTCCCAGGCTGTGTTCTGTCTACACGATAGCCTACCCTCGCAAGAATTTACGTATCCCTTCCATCTAGGTTGCTGCCTTAACCAGCAGCATTGATTGTCTTCTAGAGCCGCCTCGCTCAACAAGACAAGAGATCTGGAAGGCCCATTATCCAAATTAGCTATCCGGTGGAGTCAAGCCATTCAGTGCCCGAATATCAGAGTCAAGCCCGGATAAATCTTTCTTCAGCGTCGAAGCTATACGGGATGCATCGGTATTATTTTCAGCCCACCTGCCCTGTACATCGTGGGGTATAATATGACTTGCACTGCTCTTTATCTAAAATTACCTAACTATATTTTCATGATACAAATAGACGAGGCGAGATATTATAAAATTGTAAACACCGATTCCAGCCTTGACGCGCCGAAATCCCCATTGTGCGGAAGCATGCTAGCACTGAGCAATGTCATACTGGGTGTTCTTGTGGTGGTAAACGGCTACCTGTTTCTCTGGCGAGCTGGATACATTCTACACACTTCGAGAATATCGACAAACGATCCAAGTAAGTGGGGTCAGGCAACATACTGGCACCCGCGATTGACCAGTGGCAGGTTTCTTCGGACAAGACTATCCCATCGTGCTTGGCGTCGGTGACCTTGATCCCGTCGCTATGACCCTGCACGAGTCCGTCCGGTTTGCCCTCGGGGATGGCAGTGATAACGCAGTTGACAAGACTTGGGGAACGTTATTTGCCAACCCGCCTGGGCTTGGGCGCGTCCACCTCGGCAAGGACGATCGCCTTTTCGCTGCAACGTTCGTGCACCAATTGCACTGCGTACGAGAGCTCGCACGTGCATTCCACCACCCTCGATCAAACCTGGTATCGGTGGAACACGAGCATCATTGTTTGAGTTATCTGCGCCAAACTTTGTTGTGCGATGCGGCAGATACGCTGGAGGAGGGAGATTTCATGGTGAGGGACTTTGAGGTCGACAGGGTTGGCGACACGGTTGTGTGTTGGGATTGGGAAAAGGTGTACGACGTTATGGGAAGGAGTTTTCTAGAGTGGAAAGAGCGCAAAAACCGTGAGGAGTATTCACACGAACTGTAGGAAAAGCTGTCAACGGTCAACTGTTATCGGCTCAGCGCTGAGCGCTCAGCCACAAAGCCCGACGATCAGTAGGGAATAATGTACTGCACCGGTAAATCGATTCGGATATTTATAGCTCTCCGAGTCCAGCCGCGTCGTGGCGTCCAAACTCACGCTGAATTCGTGGTATAATGCAATACGCACCACGCGGTGCCGGTTTGATTTCCGGTATCAGTGTTTCATCAAAACTCCAAGCTCGTCCGTCGCGTTCGCCAAGTAGTCTGCATGAAGGAGAGGATTGAGCTCCGTGCTCAAGCGCCAGTGCCACAATAGCCATTGTACCTATAATAAGGACTCGATGACAGCTTGGGTCGACAGCCGACGTCGGATTGGACTATTAAATCTGAACACGCGGAGTCTCATAGCCGGCGAATCACGGGCAGTGAAGAATCTGAAAAAAATCGTTGATATTGCGGCTTGATCCCTAGCCTACATAGCAAGGCATAAGGCAGGCAGTGTATTACTGTACGTTTATGTAATTACTACTCCGGCATCTCTCGGCCTTCCTTAACCTCGGCCTGTCGCGAGCCAGCGCTCCGCTCGTCAATCCACAGAAAAAGAGACTGCCATGATGGGTTAATTTCCTGCATGAAATGAACATTTCCCAAGTTGCAATTTACACGATAACTTGAACGCGTCAAGCAATTGCGTGCAGCAATCCGAAATCCAACAAGATACATATTACAATGATCAAATCAGCTTCACATGAACACGAGCAGTTACCCCTCTGTAATAATACACACTCCCAATTGTTGTATTCTGGGGCAGCCTGCGCTCAAAGTAAGTAATCCTAGCTGTTCTCATCCGATGTTTACCTTACCTATTTATATGGCTCGTGACTCACAAATATCCGCCGTCTAGCTCAAGACCATTGCTTGCTACAAGGGAGAATCAGTCTGATGAATAATATCCTTGCACATCGCTTACATTCAAGCTCGGTGGGGGGCGCGTCGTTTGGGACAGGTGTGGCAACCGCGAGCCGCGAGATAATCGCTAAAGTTATTGCCATGACGCGAGACAGCAGGTTAAGTTGCATATTTGCAGAAGAATATCCACAGGTAATGTCAGAAACGTGTCTGCCTTCGAGAGCTGAGAGTAGACTGATACCCGTTCAAACGATGATAGGTTTATATACACTCTGGGCGCACTTGTCTTTATCATTCCTATGCCGGAAGAAACCCATCTTGTTCCCTCTTGGCTCAATGCCAGCACTCCAGACATAGATATATTGGTATATAGTGGCGCTCGGGCTCCGAATCGAAACAAACAATGAACATTGAGTAATTGGGACCCCATCATCCATGGCCGTCGCATCAAACCGTAACGGTGAGTTGATAAGTATAAAATTTCAGGTCGAACTGTAATAACATGCGGTACCGATCAACGCCCACAGACTCACGGTATCAACTCCTGTTGCACGATAAGCAGCTCAAGGAAGACATTCAGGCACAAGTCTCACTGGAAGCATGACCAAGGAGCTCATTATCTTCATGCGTTTTGATGACCTCTGTATCATTTGCACGATTGACTACCCTTACAAGAATATACATATCCCCTTCGTCTGGACCGCTGCCGCAATCGGTAGCATTTCTTTTCTTTTCGAGTCCCCTCGCTTGATAAGACAATAGATCTAGAAGGTCCGTCATGCAACTCAGTCCGTAGACCCGGATCAAACTTCATAGTCATCTATCTAGGTCGAGCATCCGTCAACGAGTCACTCGTCAATGCACAAATCAATGACTCGAGTCAAGCCTGAATAAACCTTTGCTCAACGTTGAAGCTATACGGAATTCATCAGTTTCAAGTTCGGGTTCAGTATATGTCTAAGAGACCTCAGCTGAGGCAGTCGCTGTACACCACAAGGTATTTACGTGCAATGCTTTTTCTTATCTAAAATTACCTAACCATAGTTTGCTGATACAAACAGAAAAGGCGAGATATCATAAAGTCGTAAACACCGATTCCAACTTTGCATCCCAATTCTCATCCTGTGTCGTGTTCCGGATCAATACACATCCTCCCAGAAGCATGCCAACATTGAGTAATGTCGTACTGGGTGCTCTTGTGGTGATGAACGGTTACTTGTTCCTCTGGCGAGCTGGATACACGCTACGCGCTACGAGAATATCGACAAACGATCCAAGTAAGTGGGGTCAGGCAGCATATTGAAACCCGCGATTAACCAGTTTCAGGTTTCTTCGGACAAGACTATCCTATCATGCTTGACGCCGGGGTCCTCGATCCCGTCGCAATGACCCTGCACGAGTCCGTCCGGTTTGCCCTCGGGGATGGCAGTGATAACGCAGTTGACAAGACTTGGGGAACGTTGTTTGCCAACCCACCTGGCATTGGGCGCGTGCACCTCGGAGAGGACGATCGCATCTTCGCCGCAACGTTCATCCACCAATTGCATTGCATACGAGAGCTCACTCGTGCATTTCACCACCCTCGATCGAACCTCGTTTCGGTGGAGCACCAACATCATTGCTTGAGTTATCTACGCCAGACGCTGTTGTGCGATGCGGCGGATACACTTGAGGAGGGAGACTTCATGATGAGGGACTTTGAGGTTGACAGGGTTGGCGACACGGCTGTATGTTGGGATTGGACAAAGGTGTACGACGTCATGGGGAGGAGTTATTGGGAGTGGAAAGAGCGGGAAACAAACCGCGAGGAGTATTCACACGAATTGTAAGGATAGGTGGAAGGTCCAGCAGAGGAGATGCGCATAACACTATTTTGTTGGGGAGCACTGGCAGATCCATTGAACTCCAAATCGCTCGAGCAATCGCGCCGTCCCATGTGGGTTGAATACAATGCGCGGCACTAGTTTGATGTCCGGTATCAGCGTTTCATCAAAACTCCAAGTTCGTCCCTGAGCGCGACGCTACCTGGCGCTACACCCTGACTGCTTCAAGTCCCGAGTCAAATGTTAATGGTAGGAAGTAGGACCCTCAGGGTGTCCATTCATTGCCAATCTGAGCTGTCTCTGATGTGGTACCTCGTACAATCTACGGGCTGTTATCGTTATCAGTCTACGAAGCCCTTGTCGGGCATCACGGTGAAGCCTCATAACCGCTCCATTTGCATTTAACGTACAGGCCTGGTATGTAGCGTCCAGTAAATCCCTGAGTAAACTAACCCCTTCGGCGCAAGGACGCTGCACATTGCCGACTTGGATGCTTGGGTTAATAGTGTGTACATTATGACAATCAAACGATCACCCTTGGATTGCCCTCCAAGTCAGATCCGCAGTGTTTAGTTTCCACTTTTACATCTGATCATTAAATGGGATCTGCATACCGGCAGTACTGAGACACCGGCGGCCGCTCAGCTTCCTGTCAGATAGTACCACGCCTAGGAAGCGGTAAAAGGTCCGTATAAAATGATGAGAGTGAAACTCTCACACTCAGATCGGATGCCGATTTGTGCAGAAGCTATGATGATGGCCGTTCTGGCGTGCACTGCGACGGCTGGCTCGGGTGGCGGGGTGGCGGGCCCTGTCAACCCACCGCGCGTCGTTAGATTCCTCAACAGGTATTGCCGACGAATCCTTCCCGATCAATTTAGTAGTTCCAGGCAGCGTCAAATCACAACAAGTTACTTATCGTCATCAAGGCGATCGTGTGTGCCGAGTAGAAGACGGCTAACACTGGTAGTTCCTGGACTTTGTATTACTGAATTTGCGCCCCGGATGCCATGATGGATATTGGGACTTCTATCATACATTGTTCTTTGCCTACACGCATGGTTTGCTACAATTTTCCTATATACGTTCGGAACATGTCAAGTAATAATGGCATCTACGTGAACGTTTCCCTACTAAGTTTGGCCTCGCCCATGGACATGTAACATATCTAATCGTAGAGAGCCGAAAAGGCCGCCTGGTTCTGCTCCGCGGCCGCATATACAGCTTCCCAGTTCCTACAAACAGTCTCATATTCTTTCTCCGATGAGGCATTCCCATTGGTAGTCGACTCCAAACGAAGGTTCGGACGACATAGGATCGTCTGGCGCAAATAGTTCAAGCAGTGGCTCACCAAAGGTGTTGGCGTCGCAGCGGAATCGGAAGGGACATCCACGAGGCCGGCATGGATAATCCCTAGGCACTTCATCTGGTGGAAGAGCGTCGGCGTGTAGACTTTGGGCGGAGAACCCAGGTGGACTAGATGTCCGTCTACTGGAAGGAGAGCCGCGTAATCTTCGACCCCGTTAGGCGTGAGATCATATCGATGGGAGTTATGGATGGTCATCGCGACTGGGTTGCTGGGCGGAATATCAAATGTGAGTGAATCTACCGTGCATGAGGTGGTCAGCACACGTGCAGAGAGTGTTTCAAGCTGCGCAGTGCTTACGGGGGTTTAGAGTTCCTTTTGCAGCGACTGGGTGTAACAGCCTGAACAAGAAAAGCAGGACTCCAAGGGCAATGATTGCGATGGAACACAGAAGCGAACTGGAAGTCGTCCATTGCGTTCGCCAAGCAGCCGGCATGAAGGGTCAGGACTGAACTCCGTGCTCAAGCGCCAGAACCACAATAACCACGGTACCTAATAAAGGACATAAGGTCGATGGACAGCTTGGGTCGACGACTGCGTCGAATTGGACTATTCTGGATATGCAGTGTCTCATGACCGCCGAATCATGGCCAGTGAAGAATCTGAAGATTGGATCAGAAGGTCGTATATATGGGAAAAAAACTTCGTTTGACATTACGGAAAGATCCGATTCCCAAATAGTCAAAACCCCGTGCAGCGGTATCTCGACAAGACCCTCTGAGATGAGAAAGTGGGGCTGTATGAGCCGCCTTACATGCTGCACAGCCCATTCCATGCGCTTGCTTCAGCCACGGTCAATATTAGGAGGCAAGAAAAGTATCATTGCGTCGTAGCCCACAGATGTATCAACTCCTACCACGCAACGACCCAGAGGATGCTTGCTCGGGTGAAAACATTCAAGCGCAACTCTCACCACAATCATCCCAAAGCCGTTTTTCTTCGTGGGCATTGATAGCCTGTATCGTCTTCACGATTGCCAACTTCACAAGCATATACATATCCCCTCCACCCAGAACGCTGCCGCAAACAGTCGAATTTCTTCTCGACTCGCCTCGCTTGACAAGACAGGAAATCTCAAAACTCCGCCATCCAACTCAGTTCATTGGACTGGATCGAATTCACTCGCATTTATCCACCGATGTCAAGCCATTCATCAACAAGCCATTCCTCAGCGCCCGAATCGATGAATCGAACCCAGAGAAATCTTTCTTCGGCGTCGACCAACGAAGCTACATGACTTCCATCGGTACCGTCTTCCCTGCACATCATCGAGTTATGGTGACTCCAACAGTGAGCGCACGTTGCCGTACTGAACCAAACACTTATCGTGCCCTCAGGTGTCGACCATTTTGCAATTCCGCGCGCTTGATTACGGGATGGAGGCCTGTGAATTGATGGTATCACTTCCCGCCCATCACACAGCTCGTGATGGAGCAACGGAGGCTACTGGAGAACCCAGCTTCGTGGTGTCGGACCTGCCGATAACGATGCGTCTCTGGCAACTTGATATGTCATTTTCGCTCGATGAGGAGAGCATTTCATACCGGAATCAGCCTCGCATATTGCGCGACATAGCCGAATTCTCCGTTACAAATCTTCCAATGACTTTCAGCTACAACTTTACGTGCAAGATGGAGGAGGTTCTCACATTCAAACTTGGATGTCAGAGTCCCGAATGCCATGTTGAATGGTGGCAAGACAGTGGATATCCAGGTGATCCGTTCTTCAGAGTTTCAAGAGAATCTGGCCACTCACTCTTGCACTCGAACAGGAATCACGTTGAGACAACACTCGTCACTCTGATATTTTCCTAGGGATATGATTGGGTAGCACCCAGAGGTTACATGTTGGACGAAGTGGATAAGCTAGCGGATTTTACTGGCGCGGTGTCGGCCGTGTGCGTCGGGTGGCCCAAAAATATGAGTATGTTAGATAGCGTTATCCAGGCAGTATATCATGTTTGAGCTCGATGTAAAAATATCCGTGCAAATGGTGCTGGGTGACTTGCAAGCATAGGGATGACGACACTGGCCTTATCGAGCGCCACGATGCCGCACCTGTTCTGAGTCTTCCGCGCGTGACGCGTCCACATGTCCTGACAAGAGTGATCGAGAAGCCCCGCCGTGAGAAAAGCACTGCAGGCGCTCTTTCAAGTTCTTTCCGACGCAGCCACTAGCATTAAACCTTTCCATCAACAAAAAAAAGTCGTAAGCTCCATCAGCGGTGATATTGATGTTATCCGGCGCGATGAGTTATTACTTGACCATGCCATCACAGGCCGCCCGAGAACTGTCAATGTGAGACGAAGAAAATGAACGGTCGTTCCCGCAAGTCATTCTAGGAAAAATTGGACTTGATTCAGATGCTCGGCTATCTTTCTAGATGGACAGAAAAAGAGGACTCATCCACAGGCAGTAGCATCAAACCCCTTTTGCGCTTCGTTCGACTCACCTGAACCGTTCAGCGGCCCCTACGTGCTGCAATGTCATCGTCTCCCGAAGTCACATCGTACAGTTTTCTGTACACTGCTAGCCTTAATCTCGCCTCCACCACATTCATAGGGGGTATATCATGGGGAATTATGACTTCACTGTATGTGGTTTGCATGTACAGCTTGATGCGTAGACTCCGTTCGTCTGGGGATGCTTCGAGGAAGACCGTCTTGCTTGCTAGCTGGATCACCATCATGTGGATCTTGTCAAGCACTTCTACGATCGCAAATGCATACTGCGATATCTATGCTTTTTCCTGGGAAATGAACTACCCAGGAGGGCCAACCGCTTACATGGCTACCCAATGGAACCAGCCTATTCCGTCGCTTGCGGCTTGGACCTCCAGTCTGACAACGTGGTTCGCAGACAGTCTCGTGGTAAGTCCAAGATTACGGCCTAACATTCATATCTGACCGGACTCGAGTAGCTATGGCGACTTGCCGTTTTTTACCATGGGGTTCATCCCTTGACCCGCGGCTTGGTCGTCTCCTTCGCGTCTCTGCTTTATATTGGCACGATTGGTCAGTCAGTCTCCGGAGACGTTTGCTTTTTCAGTGTCTGATTCTTCCGATTTCAAGGTTCTTTCTGTTTTACATTGGCATTAATCAGTGCAAATCAAACGCTGTATTCAAAACTTGCCATGAAAGCCTTCATTCCGGCCCTTGCTCTATCTATGGCCTTGAGTGTATTTGTAACAGCGTCCATCTCGATCCGATTGCTCCTGTTCAAGCGGCGGATGAGAAAAACCCTCGGTACCTTATCACCGTAGCCCTTGTTCCGACTTTTCAAGCTTACTGTCGATATCGTGCGCAGGTGACGCGGAAACTCAGGCATCTCCATACACGAGCGTTGTAGCGATGCTCATAGAGTCGGCAGTCTTGTATGCGCTGTGGTTGCTTGTGTGCATCGTCGTATATATATTGGACAACCCCGGGCAATACGTCATGGTCGTCACGCTTTGTAGCGTTCAGGTGCGTCTACTATTTCCTGCTAGACGCACGCAGGTCTGATGCAAATTCGCAGGTCATCAGCCCTACATTGATCGTCTACCGTGTCTCAAGAGGGTTGGGTTGGGAGACAACGACGTCGACAAAGTTGGCGAGCCAGTTGTTATTTGCTGAAGATTCGGATGCATTGGACCCGGCGGATAATTCGGAGGCGCCGGCCGTATGAGATGGAAAACGAGAAAAACTTTCAGATATGATTTTTGCCTTACCAACGCGGTCTACGGTGGGACTGGAAGCAGTGTAGACTAATTGGGAAGCCATGGGTCCGGAATGAGCTGACGAGTGTGCAATAAAATCGTGTAGATAAATCACACACTCTACAGTTATTCGTTCAGAATTCATACGATCGTTATGACTATCTCATTGTCCGAGAAGGGTTACCTTTGTGGGTGGGGACGATCTTGACGTGGAAGCGTTGACTCGGAGTCGATCGTTTTTGCCGTGGTTATGTGATCGATCTACAGCTCACAGGATGTGCATACTGCTTGTGCAGCATTCCGAACGCCGGACGGAACCGGCAGGATAGTGCATCAGACTTGGGGAATCGGAATCGTACACATCAGAAAGGAGGAGGCCCGCAGTGATCTACAAACGAGTACTTCGGACATTTGCACACGATACCTTGATTGAATCTTATCACGAAGCCTCGCCTCTTTCGTCCACTTCCCCTTCCAGAAGATTGCATTAAATTAATAAGTCCCATCTTCTAGTTTCCATTGGCGCCGTATCATCCCTGGCAGCGTGGGGGGACATTAACCAGCATGACGACATGTCCAACTTCGATAAAAATGACCTTGTAAGAAGGTCGGAAATTGACCAGCTACGTCACGCAATCGCTATCTGATTTTCACATTAATTTCTTGGTGTGCTGAGGTGAAGTAAATCCAAGAGGCAGTTTCCAGAAGTCGTGGTGTAACGGCGAAAGGGATTTCAGGGAGGAAGAGTTTATGCAAGAGTTTATTATAAGCCCTTAGGAAGTTACCCTTGACAAGGTTTTGGTAACAACTCAAAACTGGCTGGTCGTTTATCTTGACCAAGGCATGTAAGAAAAAGCTAGGTTGTTTAAGTTGAGGCGGTGGTTAGGGGGGGGGGGGTAAATCTCCCAATTCGTAACAACTTGAATACCTAATGTCCATCAAATCGCCTTGCGTGCTACCACCATCGCCACCGGCCACTCCACCTCCACGTCCTCCGACACCATGCTAGTGACGTCACCATCTCCGAGTCCAGCCCCCTCTCGCAACGCCTTCCAAAACCGCACTTCAAGGGGCCCGTCCGGATGAGCCGCATCACCCGGATTTCGTTCCTTGAACGTGTGCAAAGCACTCCACGTACGGAAATATCCGAGGAGGGCTTGCCAAGACATTGTCTTTCGCAAGACGATCGGTCGTGCGGACGGGAGATCGGGGTAGTACGTGCCTATATTTTGGAATGGTACGTACGTCCACAGCGAGATAAGAGAAGAGAAACGAAGATTAAATAAATAAAATCACCCGTGAAATACACCCTGTCGAGCGGCTCAAACGCTCCAGGGACGACGGCGTTGCCCTCCGGGATACCGATGAGATGCTCGATGAGCACCCCCCGTCCCGGTTGTTGCCAATACGGACCGAGGGAGGTGTTGGGATCTGTACCCTGGTCGTAGGCGACGATGAGCGGCGTCAGCGAGGGGTATTGAGGTAGGCGGAATTCGGAGTAGATCTGTCGGAGGCGCAGAGGATCGGGAGGTCAATGAAAGCGAGGAAGATACTCCGTGTGGGATGGAGGCTGACCCAGAAAGCAGCCGTTGCACCCTTGCGCATGACCCGCGCGAGCTCGGGCCACATCTTTGACCAATCGAACCAATGGCCAGCTTGAGCTGCAAGATCATGATACAAAAAAAAGTTGGTCAGGCGAGGCAAAAGACTCAGAATCCAAACGTGCCAGTAATAACCAAGTCTGTGCTGTCGTCCGGCAAGAAGTCTAATGTCTCGGCCGAGCCTTGTACAAAGTCGATGACTGGTCCACTGAAAGGTCGGTCCGCGTCGTCGTTGTTACGCGTGTTCTCGAGTACCTCGCGTGCAGAGCGGATCATGTTCTCGCTCGGATCGACCCCGGTGACGTGCTTGAACGGGGTCAATGCGACAGTAGCCTGACCTAGTAGGCATAATAGTATCGACAAAGACTCACGCACTGGTAAGCGTCGGTTTTTGCTTACCTGTCCCACAACCCAGGTCGACGGCCCGCTCAAACTTGGCATCTGGAGACTGTCGGTGCAAGTCAAATATAAAGTCGTACAACGCAAGGGGATAGGTGGGCCGAGACGCCGCATACACGGAGGTGTTAAAGTTGGTCTTGCCAAAAGTCGCCATGGATGGGCGGAGCAGGGCTTTGGGATCCTGTTGAAAGCAGTATGGGATGCTGGAGAACCTGAACGGAGACCGTCCCGGGTCCCCGTTACAGAATAAAAATAAGAGGGTGTCATGTGGACTCCGGACTCGAAATCGTCAACTTGGGCCCTATCCATCTAGTCAAGCCCTCAGCTAAGTCTACTAGTACATAAATGGCTCTGGCGCTGCAGAGGACCCAGGGAGATGGATACCGACACCCGAAGGTGCGGTGATAGTGGTTGGGACTAACTCTGCTAGCACTACTACACCGACGCGGACGGGCTTTACCTCAGCCTCCGTCTAGCAGGTCCCTCCAGCACAACGCCCACCAATCTATTCTTGCATTGTTTCGGAAACCAAAATTTGTGCGTAAATGCCGAAAGGCAAGCTTTCACGGTTTTTCTTAGTATGCCTCGCGGCCCGGGGCGCCGCCTTCGCTTCCGGGTTCACTCTAATCATCGGATGCACGACACCTCATAAGTACAACATTCGTGCCACTCCACTCGATCTTATCTCGCGCACTGAAATGGCACATTCCTCATTCTGCACTTTATCCTGCCGGTGCTTGCTTGCCGAGTGTTTATAAATTGTCCCTCGGGCCGGCAAATATCCGTAAAATCAACCATTGTGCTCGGCTGACATTTTCCTTTGCATGACTTCATGTTCTAGCGGATAGTGGATCATGAGAGCTATTCGAATTGTCATTTCCATGTCCTTGCAAGCCTAGATTTGTTTGCATATGTCGCCTCTTGAAATAGAACACATTCTGGATTTCACATCTTAGTGTTTGGCGACCACAAGGAGAGAGAGAGAGAAATAGCCGAGCTGTCGTTTGTCAAGGCAAGACAACTCAGGGGCACTCTAACGAAGTAGAAACTGGAAATCATGGGCGTCAACGAAAGACAAGAACTGTCAATAGCATTTTGGGTTCATGTAGCGCAAACCAAGGTTAACGCATCACCTACCTACGCCCTCCTCGCCAAAATCACGGCCAATGGCCACTCGATCTCGACCTCCTCCTCCGGCTTCACCGCCACCCCGTCCTGCGCTGCGGCACCGCTCAACAACGTTCTCCAAAACCGCATCGCAAGGTCGCCCTCGGGGTGGTCCGCGTCCTCGGGATGCCGCTCGAGAAAGGTATGCAATGCGCTGGAAGTACGGAGATAGGCGTAGAGATCGTGCCATGTCATGCGTTTGCGCATGAGAATAGGGTGGGGTGAGGGTAGGTCGGGGTAGTATGCGCCTAACCCACGGACATCAACGCGTGACCCGGCGAGCACACGGACCCAGTGGGGAAGGGAAGTGTACACACCTGTGAAATAAACCCGCTCGAACTCTTTAAACGCCCCCGGAACGACGTCCCTCGCGTCCGGAATCGCGACGAGATGTCCCTCGAGGATCGATCGTCCAGGCTGCTGCCAGTAGGGGCCAATGGACGTCTCCGGGTCCGTGCCTTGGAAAAAGTGGGTGAGAAGTGGTGTCAGGGTGGGGTAGTGGGCGAGTCTGAGTTCAGAGTAGTTCTAGCGCGGCGAGGTTAGTCTTGAATTGACATCGGGACGGGGATGGTGGCAGCGGACGTACCCACATCGCAAACGTCCCGTCTTTGCGCAGGACCCGAGCAATTTCTGGCCACATTTGTGACCAGTTGAACCAATGGCCCGCTTGTGCTGCACCGCCATCAACCACGTTGGCACAGCGATGGAGGAGGAGGACCGACGTAGCTACATACCAGTAATCACCACATCTACACTCCCATCCTCTAAAAACGCCAATCTCTCTGCCGGAGACTGCACGTACGTGATTCGCCCTGCCTCTGTTGCATCCGAGTCGGGCGAGACGAGGGCGCGACGGGCGGCATCGACCATCCCTGCGCTAGGATCGACGCCTACGATCGCCTTGAAAGGCGTCAATTCGATGGTCGCTTGGCCTGTGCATGTCAGTGCCCTGCACAAGTGCTAAAACGCTATACGCGAAGAAAATGGCACCTACCCGTCCCACATCCCAGATCGACAGCCTTATCCCATCGTGCTGCGCTGGCACCCGCCCCGTGAAATCGAAAGACATAGTCAAAGAGCGCACGGGGGTAAGTTGGTCGAGATGCAGCATAGGAGAGGGCGTTGAATGTCGCCTTGCCAAACGTCGCCATGATGGGTCCTGGTGTGCTTGATGTAGAGGTATATGTGTACTCTGTATTCCGCGTCTAGTAGAGGTCCACTGACTCAGCATCGGCTCTAATCGGATCTGAGGCCTCCGGTGTGACCAAGTGTGACAGCGCTCATCACCGGCGCTTAGATTCTGCTCGCCTCCTTGAGAGATTCTTTATAAAATGGTCAAACTTGTTGAATGACAAGACTTGCACCTTCCTTCCAAGTTTTTCGCCCAATCAAATTTCAAATATCACGCCCATCCTATTCTCGCTCGTCTATATCCCATTCTTCCTTGGGATATCAAATGGCTTGTTGGTGAACTTGAAAGTAATGACGGTACAAATAATACCCAAGGTCGGCGACACCACGGATGCCGTTCCGGCGGATGGTGTCAATGTTTGCAGCAGTTGAACGTTGAACAGCCACCTGCTCGTAGCATGAAATTGTAAGTCGCCTTCAGATGGCGTAAATGTCTGCTCGTCTGACCTTTTTCGCGTTCAGTAGCTTAGATCCGTCGATATACATCGCCTCTGGAATCTGAGCGCGTTCTGGATCAGAGACATATTCGAGCGCTCGACAAATGCAACGAGAGAAAATGGGTGTGGTATCATCTACTCATGAAAGACGACTCCCATTCAACTGGAATGGTGCCACGGCGTCCTTCACAATTCACGAAGGTCTGTGGCAAAGGCAAAAGAAAACACAACGCCCATTCACACGAACATGTATCAAAGCCAAGGTAAACAAAATCAGCTACGGCATCACTGCGCCCTCAGGCTCATCATCAAAATCACCGCCAACGGCCCTCGACCTCGACCTCCTCCGGCCTTACCGCAGCCAGAGTATTCGTCCAGCGCCGATGATTTTCCCATTAGTACCAATACTTGTCGTGAGAATTAAACATTACCTTTCGCTAAACCCCCATCATGCGTCAAGTCAGACATGACAACTCGAGCTTTTAGGGTGATACACAATACACCTTGTTTTGTCTAACGGTCACAAATCAAATCAAAAAGTAAAAGGTTCGCTCGCTTCCCAGATGTTTATAAATGGTCCCCCTCTCAGTGTCCCCCTTATCATTTCACCGGATCAATCATCATGCATATTCCATTCATGCTAGTTCATATCCCATTCTACCTCAGAGTTCCTGCTGCTGTTGCTTTGCTCCAGGTCGGCGGCGCCCTGGGCGACAGAAGCAAGGCTACGCTGAGTCCTGAGGACAAGATACTCGGCTATAGGAGTTTTGATACCGCTTGACTTGCAGGTGAAAATAACATTAGTATACATGGCTACTCCTGGCACCCCACCGGACGCCATCCGCGATGGTGCAACGCGATCGGTCGCGGGTGAAAGTGGCAGCTCTATCAATTATAATCCGCCGTCCCACGGAAGCTACCATGCCAGGGACGACAACGTTGACAGCGCTCGCCGAATTATCCTGGCCCGTGATTCGAACAGCTATCTGGTCGTACCCATACCATTCATCAACTTGTGAGTCGCCTCGGGTGGAATCGAGTGTCTTTCGCGCTCGTCTGATATTTTGACATTCAATTTACATTGTTCTTTTGGGCGAGTCCAAGTTGTTAGATCCGTTTGTACCCGCCGTCTCTTGTCTCTTGAATTCGAACGTATTCTGCACTTCAGTCCTTACTCGTTCTAGCGCTTGACGACCCCCAAGAGAGCAAATAGGCGGGGTATGCATCTGTCTAAGAAACAACGTACCTAGAAATCATCACGAGTCGACACCGAAGTCTGCAAAGGCAATCGTGACCCCGGACTGACAAAGAAATTACGGGTGCGCATGTACGTCAGAGAGACGGTGCGGGGCAATGAGAGTGGATATGTACTATGGGACCTGCCTGGTTGTGGTCAATGGTGGATCGTGCGTTTCTTTCTGGCGCGTTTGGGCCCTGGGAGCCACTGTCAGGCGCGTAAATGTGAACGTAGGTGTTGAGAAAACTCACCGGTGAGCGTTCCCTGAGTCGGCCTGGGCATCTCAAATCGCTAAACCCCCGTCCCGCATCAGACAGCCTGACAGTTGTCCAAACACAACAAGTACGACCCGTTTCATCCACGGACAAAAGGGCAAAAGAAAAGTCCGCTTAGACTCTACTCGCTTCCCGAGTGAGTATGATCAGTCAGCTATCCTCCAGCGGCCACACTCAAGTTCCAACCTCTCCACCTCTCATTGAAATTTGACAGTTGGCGGCATCTTTGTTTTACACGAGATCATCATCATGCGTACTCCGTTCTCGCTCATCTGTATCGCATTTTTCTGCCGTTCAAGGTGACATCGTAAAAAAACGCGGCTTCTCAAACCATAATGATACGCCTCGTACTTGGTTTGATACTACAGACAAATCTGAAAATAACGATGGTATAAACAGCCGCCGATGTTAATTCAAATGTTGCCTTGTTTGTCTCACCTTTGTTGGATTCAGTGGACATTTTATCTTTGCACGCGTTCGAGTCACTAGGCAAGGTGGTGCTAGCTCGGATCCGTGTGTCATTAAGATGACCTTGCGAACCTAGATTCGTGGGGGCATAAAAACCTCGCTTGTAGAATACACACGACGCAGTAATCCACTCCGAGAGCAAAGTTCCAGCCCCGCTGTTGAATGAGCAGCCTATTATAACCTGGTTCGCTACGCCGTCAATACTACTCGATCAGACCCCTTGCACAAGCAAGTACGAGATTCATGCCAGAAATTCGGTTCCCTGCATCTATGATTACTTGTGATCGAAACCTTTGGATTTTGCAGGTAGTCGAAATCAGTCACAAAATTCGGGAGATACACTTCTGTCACAATATTACATTACTTCAGCCACTTTGAACGCGCTCCCCAACCTCGCTCGTCGAACACACACGACGCCGTAATCCATTCTGAAAGCACAGTTCCAGCGCCGCCGGAGACGACTGACCCAACGGCAGATCTTGCATCAAGGTAGGTTTCTCAGTGGGCACTGCCTGGAACTGGGTGACAGAGGTGACGGATGGCGTGCGTGGTGCGAGGAGGCGTATGAGTGGGACATGAATTCAGACGGTATGGGAGCCGCATCCGGAATTTACTGTAGTCAGTCACATGCAAGCTAATTTATCTTACAACTGATTCTACGCCTCAAGGGCCGTCTCGACGATGACCTCGGGACATTCGATTGGAATGAGATGCGAGGCACCCCAAACGGTCTTTACAGTCACGTGTGGATATGGTTTGAGATCGTCTTCCGTCACGCAAGGCAGTTTGGCAGGATCGGCAATCAGGACGGTCAATCTGACATTCGCTGGCGCAGTCGAGAGGAGGTGACTAAACGACCAAGGTACATTTTGCTAGGGCGTGGTGAGCGCATGTCACCAACGAGAAACGAGACCTACGTCAAAAATGGCTTCTACTGTGGCGGCATCGCACAAGCGGGTGCCCACGGAGCGAAAGATGGCGTCCTCGATGGTCCAGGAGGGGAATGCCTCGCGATAGGCTTCGGGTGTCATTCATTGCAGACCATCTACACGATCTGCGCTTTGCGCATGGCAGCGACCTCGGGGCTCTGTTCGAGGGGTGGGTCGACGAGGACGATGTGGACAGGATGTGTAAAGAATGGGAGTAGAGCGGCGGCGACGACGCCACCGAGCGAGGCACCGACGACGATGTGATAGTGATCGGCTGCAAGGAGAGGTCGGAGCTCGTCTGCAAGCGCTGCAATGGAGTAGTCATCACTGCGCCTTGCCAGTCCATGGCTGAGTAAATCGGGTGCGGTGACGAAGCAACCTGTGTCATCTGAGTGGGCACCGCAACGACGGTGACCAAAACTTGCCTCGAGCTGCAAATCGGTCTGCGATACGATACCACATCTGAGACGTGCTTGTGAGGCCGTGAAGCAACAAGACCCGCATTGTAGCGTTTGGATGACCCCAAATGGATGCAGCAGACATGTCAGGGTAGCGTGGGGTTGCGAGCTGTGTCTTGATTTGGGTAGCGAGCAGCTGATAGGCTCAGCCTCCGTCGAGATTGAAGCCCGTAAAAAATTGACCTCCCTCCATTCCTCGTGTTGAATGCGAATGGAATCTGCAGTCGAGTCTCCCTGGAAGTCCGCGATCGTGAGGCCGGACCCGTCGTGGCGGATGGCCTTGGCCCATGCGACGAGAAGATTGTTTGCAACGACCTTCCAGGTAGAGAACCACTCCGTCATCCCTTCACGACATATTCAGAGTCTGTGGTGATGACGATCTCTGTCTTCGCTACTAGTACTCAGAACGCTTCGTTAATAATTGATGTTGTCAACACATCGAATCGACCTATTGCTGCATCGGACAGCAGGGGCTGGGAGGTGGTGGATGGCTGCGTGTATCCGAACAATGAGACTGGGGTATGAGTCTCTGGAAGAGCTCCAGCCACTGGGAATTAGTGGCTTTGAGGGCGGGGATAGCTTTGTGTGAAGTAATTCTCTATCCTAGGGTAAACTGCATTGTCACTTTGCCTGCTCCTCCAGTGGTTGTAGGCAGCAATGCCATACACGCGGTTGAGAAAAATGGCAAAGGGGTAGCCCGGGTGGACCCCGTTGGAGAGGACTCCAGAGTTTCCTATCTGAGCCTGTAATGAGGGCGCGTTTGAAGGAGCGGGGGTGTGGAGCCGACATGGGTGCTTGCTACCTGCACCTGTACCCGGCAAAAGGATACTAGGTTTTGTCATGGATCTGGCCCTGGGGACCCGGACCCGGACCCATCAATCAGTATGAGCAGAGAGAGAGGGCACAGAAGCGATGGCACGACGCGCAATCGTGCGCGTCGTACTGTCACTTTCACACCCTCTCACTGAGAGCGAGGACGAGGGGAGAAGGAAGGAAGGATGAGGGGTGCGTCACGTGTCATTGTCATCACTTTCACGTCGTCGCTTGTGCAAACGAGGGAAGAGGGAGGGAGAGGTGGTGACGCATCATTGGCGTCGTCATGTCGTCGCTTGCACGAGGGGGAGGCGAGGAGGAAGGGTAGACGAGGTACTAGTAAGCTAGCGTCGTTACATTGTCTATGGGGTGTCGGATGCATGGCATTGCATGCTGGAGGCGGTGGGGTAGTTTCTGAAGCAAACCATTCGCTTTTGAGGCAAACAAGAGAGAGTATAGGAGGGGCAATGATGGAGGCGATGGGGCAGTTTCCGAAACGACGTGTTCGCTTTTGAGGCGAACAGGGTGTCTTCTGTGGGGTGAGGTATGGGTACGGGTATGGCGGGCCGGGGCCCGGGGCCCCTGGGGACACCATCGACTGCATCACTAAAAAAAATCGCACTATTTTTGGGGGTTTTAAAGCGTGATAATCTGGTAGATTTAAATTTTATTCAGTGATAGGATCAACAATGGAATTTAGCCAAAGGGCAATGTGATCGAAGTGGTAGCCTGCAACGCCTTCATGAGAGCAACAAAGGACCCAGTCTCATTTGCCTCCGCCACCGCATTTCCTTGAGCCTTAGGCCTCAGCGCTGGCTCTTCGCCATCGCCCTATGTTCTCGAAGGCCTGACTGTTCGCTAGTCGCCCACCCCGCTGCGCTACACCCCTGCCACCACCTCACAAGCCCGGCCGATGGCTGGTCGCCCTCCCTCTCTCCTAGCTCCATCGCTCGTTTAATGCCCTCGCTGCCTCTTTTTGGGTCGGAAAGCTCGCCGGTTGCCCCTGCTACGTGTTGTCGAGCGCCGTTGCTCGTTTAACACCCCTTCCACCTCTTGTCTGGTGCCACCACTCGTTCGACTACCCGGCCGCCACCTTTCGAGCTCTACTGCCTACTGGTCGCCATTATCGCTTATCTTCAAGCGCTGCTGCCGCTTTTTTCGAGCCAGAGGGCC
>JBBPRA010000140.1:0-52230 GCA_038092775.1 Boletus rubescentipes | reverse complement strand
CGGGCAACTGCGGCCGCACGAGCGTCTTCGCGCCGTCTCTCAGCGATTAACCTCTCTCGTCTCTCGGCTGCAGCAACTGCTTGCTCTCGTTGACGGATTTCCGCTTCTCGCTCTTCCACGAGTCGTTGTTTCGCCCTCCTAAGAGTATCCTGACGGAGCCGCTCCCGCTCTTCCTCTCTCTTCCGCTCTTCCTCTTCTTCCTTTCTCCTGCGCGCTTCTTCCGCCTGCCTCCTCATCCTCTCCCGCACGCGTCCCTCACGTTCTTCGTGGAGCCTGCGCTCTTCCTCGGCGGCCCTCTCCGCTTGTAACAATTCAGCCACACGACGACGCTCGGCCTCGGCTGCCTCACGCTTCCTCTGCGCCTCACGCTCCTGCCGAGCGATCTCCTCGAGACGCTCAGCTTCCTTGACACATTCGCAAGCCGAACAAGTGGAAGGCTGGCGAAGACGGCACTCCCAGCGGATATTGTGTTGACCCGCCGCACACAACCCGTTCATTTTAACCTTGCACTCCGACCTGTCGTGCGGGTCGTGTAGCCCCGATGACCGATCAGGGTGACACTTCATCGGGCATGTGTGTCCACAAGCGAGAGTGAATCCGCTTTCAAAGGCGATATCACGTCACGTGAGGATCCGGGGCTATAGGCAAGGTGTATGAAACTTACCATGCTTCCGTGCACCCACCGTCCGGACAGTGCTCGTCAAAATCTTGTGCACGTTTGAGTAGAACGGCACGTTCGGGATGCCTCTGGCACTTGACGGGGAATCCCTGATACACGTACTGTCCCTTTTCGAGGAGAGTGAAGAACCGTCTCCAGAGTACTCCACCTTTCCTGGAATGCAAAAACGTTTGCGAGTTGCCAATCAGGATGAGGCCATCTCGAGCACGTGAGAGCAGGACGTTGAGACGCTCGGGGGAGTCCATGAACCCGATTGCGTTGGATTTGTTCGATCTTGTGAGACTTGCGACTACGATATCGCTTTCCTCTCCCTGATAGTTGTCTATAACAGGTTGTTATTTGAACAACGATGGATTCACAGGGATGTTGCTCACCTATCGTAGCCAGATGGATCCGGCCCTTCTTGGCTTTGGACTCCGGTGGCCCGAACAGGGACAGACCAGAACGCGCAAGATCAGAGGAATCCAGATCGTTGAGGATCGGGTCGTTATCGTGCTTCAAGGCATCACGGAGCTGGTGAAGTTGCCCGAGATACGGTGTGAGAACGACAATGTTCTCACTTTTGTACCCCTGTTGGGCAAGGTAGCGTACGATCTTGAGTACCATCTGTACTTCGTACGTGTTTTGCTTGGATGACTTGGCGCCACCGTCTCCGCGGTCACCAATGAGCGCATCGTCGTCTTCGGGATGGGTATGATCTACAAATATAACGTTGGAACATACTCCACGGATGTCGGATCGCTGGTAGGTGGAGGGAGCATCAATGAGCTCTGGGTATGTGAGCTCGCGGACGAACGCAGAGATTTGGGGGCGCATCCGATGTTGCGTGGAAAGTGTTTCATGGGGGTAGCCCTTGAGGACAAGACGTTCGAAAAGCGACCGGTTCAGGTCGTATCCCTCTCCCTTTTCAACAGTCAATTGATAGTTGTTGACTTTGGGGCGCAATTGTCTACGAAGGATCATTAGTACCATGAACAGATGGGTCGAGCTAAGGTCACAGACATACTTGTGGTCACCGATAAGAATCATCTGATCAACGCTGTGCGACAATGCAGTCAAGATGTGACTTTCGAGGATCTCGCCAGCTTCTTCCACTAGGAGGACCCCGGGACCAACTTGCTGGAGCGTTTCAGCGTAGATAGCTGCCCCCGTGGTTGTACACGCAATAATCCGCTTCCCCTCCAAAATTGAGATAGTTGACCTTGTGAAGTGCCGCTTGACAGCATCTTGCAGTGTGTTGTACGACCTGCCAGCACGGCAGATCGAGTCCAACTCCTCGGAGACCAGTTCCTGCCGCCACTTGTCTAGCAGCTGCTGGCGGGCAGAGCGGGCCATACCCCAGATCCGAGCCGACGCTTGGATGTGAGGCTCGCCGCTCAACACTCCAGCATTCAGACCCCGCATCCATCGTGAGAAGAGATACTTGCCATCAATGGCTTGACCGTTCCGCCCAACGCGCGTCATTCCATCTTCCGTCTCCAGTGGTACACGGAATGCTTCAAAGAACTCGGGGTGCTTGAGCTCTAGATGCGTCATCAAATGTTTATCGTCGATGTCTAATAGCGTGTCAACGTGAGTTTGGAGCTTGTCTTCGTGCTGTGCCGCGGCGAATTTGAGCTCGTTGATCTCATCCCAGTCGTACCCCATCCGTCCGCGTGGTTGCCTGTGGAGAGCAAGATGATCCGTTGCCTGGTTTGAACGGCCGCCGAGGCGTACGATGGACTCGTCAGGGATATCGTACTCGAGAAGATCACCGAGGAATTGATCTAACGCATGGTTGGTATAGCAGACGACGAGAATTGTTTGAGCGGTTTCATCATGTATTGCTTTTGCCAGCAGGGCACCTATGAACGACTTGCCTGTTCCTATAGAAACAATGAGATAGCTTCCGGATATGATGGGGCAATACTCACCAGGTGGCCCTTGGATCAACGATACACGCTGCTCAAGTCCTGAAACCAGTGATTTCGCCTGAGCCTTGTCAAGATTGATGCGTTTAGGGAGGTCCAATAAAGAATTTAGCTCGACCGAAGGATTCGAGGTGAGTGCATTGGCGATGTGTGATAAGGATATTCTGCTGGGACAGAACTCCAGTGGTGACCCTGGCTTCCAAAATAGAATCTCTTTCGAGAGGGGGACGGAACGCTTCTTCAGGGCGGAGAGCACCGGCTCAAAGGCAAACGTAGCAGCGTTGATTTGGATGAGTTGTATATTCGGAGACATTCGGAGAGTGGTAAGGGTCTTTCTTATGTTGACATCGCCATCGAGCTGAAGGACTATGACGGGAGGCTTGCGGGCTAAAAGTTCCTCCACACGATTCACTGTCCCAAAGCTGATGATATCTTCACCGGAAGCGAGGCAAACGAGAGACTGATGCCTCAGAATCTTCGAGCCACGAGGATCTCGTGTAAGGAAATTTACCCGAGCATCCTCATCGTTCTTGCCTCTGAGTTGCCAAAAGTCACTATCGCATCGCAGCATAACGGCCCAGCGAGTCTTGCGGTTGTCGGCACCAGTATAGATGCCGACCATCGACACGCCATCGACACGGAGACCGCGATACTTCCCGTCCTTCTGTAGCGCAGCTTGCACTTCCTGGCGGATGTCGAAGAGCATGTCCTCACGGAGCATGCGGAAGGTATTGTCCAAGTAAACCTTGACCGGAGTTTCTGATGTGTCGAGTTCATCGTCATATGCTGCACGGAGGAAGGGTGGCTTTCGACACAAGACCTCATCAGCGGTGGGGAGAATAGCGATGTCGCAGACGTCAGCAAAGTCGTTATCGTGGCGTCCGCCAGGCCCATTGAGAACGTCGTACACCGTCACAGAACTGGTGCTAGAGAGAATATGTTTGATGAGATGTCCCATCTCTCTGATTTCGTGTTTGGATGATGCGATGAGGCTAGCTTGAACGGATGGTCGAGCTGCGACATCTCGGTAGGGAGTGGTGTCCCGGTCTTCTAAAGTGAGGAGTCGAGAGAGAACTCGAGCGAAGACCAATTGAGCGTCTTCGCTCAATGCGCCCTGTTGAAATGTGCGGACGAAGATATCCCAAAAAATTGGGGGTTCTACCACGTGGAACAACACATTGTCCAGGGCGTCACCACCGACATCGGAATCCCTAAGGAGATACTCCAGGACAGTGGAGCCCAATCCGTTCACAAATTGTACGGACAAGTCGAATTGCATTGCGGACTGAACGGAAGACAGACCGTGAGCACTCCCAATAATCGCACCCAAGCATACCGCTGGGTCATCTTGAGCACAGAGTCCTTGTAGGAAAAGAGGGGCACCACGAGGGTCAAGTTTGACTGACCCAGACAAAACATCAAGGAATCGTTTTTTCAGCTTGGAAACACGACTAGAATGCAGAGTGGGATCCATGTGAGGCTCGATCGAGCAAATAGAGGTTCAAAACGCGCAATAGGTCGCACAGCCGTTTTAAACGCGACACGAGGTGATCCGCGCCGCATTAAATTGGATAAAGGGGCTGGCAGTACACACTATGGAAGTTCGAGCTGCGGAAAACGTGTCACTGAGTGGGTGCGTGAGGGCGCTTCGTTGTACAGCATTTAGACTCGTGGCTTACCACCTAGGCCAGCAATCGACCACCATCGCGTGGGGTTTTTACGACCAAGTCCTCCATTCCATATACTGGCGTTGAAATGGGCGCAGCGGCGGCAGCGCCGACCTGTTTAATTCAACTCGATCATTGAAATAGCTGCTGGAATGGGTGAAAATTAAAATGTGGCTATGCGACTGGAGATCCCACGGTCGCGGGTGGGGCCGAGCTACTTCTCCACCCCCCCTATCATGATTCGTCGGCCACCTTCAGTCAATCTTGACTTCCCGCCGTCAACATTGAGTTGGAACACATCATGGCAGTAATCAATAATTCTCCTTCAGAACGCACTACCCTCGTTGAGTGCTCAGTAGGTCGATGAAGCAGGGTCTCTCCGACGAAGCTATCCATATCGCAGCGGGGATGTTGTTTGCGGGGCAGGGAGGCGTCGTTGGTACGATGTGGTTGATCAGCGAAAAGCTTGCGCTTGATGTAGCGAGGAACATATACGCGTATCCGTTTCGCAACGGCACGAAGCCGGATTATCGGGAGGCTGCACGAAGCTTTGGGCGACTTCGAGATAGATACCCTTCGTCACATAGCTTCCGTTCATCCATATAGGTGTTTGATTATTATCATTCGGGTGTGTACACGGAAACATTGACTTGCATGAATACGTCTTCGTGTTGAAATGCGACAACTGCATTACTAAGTAGTGATTTGTAGAATATACGCCATCTAAACTTCCCCAAGAAACAGCGACACACCAGGCAGATCCAACCCTCTGCTCTTGAGATTCATAGAATGCCTTTCGTGGACCAATATCGTACCCACGACCGAGCTTCCTTCTCTCCCATACCCCGCATCCGTGCCATCGTCTGACTAGCGCGTTGTGCTTTTGTAGTGTCGAATTGGACCATCCCACATGCCTCTTCCGAGGTGCCGTTCATGTCACCACGGACACTGCCGGTGTTCTGGGTGGGCTGATCCGAGTCCCCTCGTGCCATGACTCGGAAATACTCCAAGAGTTTGATAGCCGGCTGGCAAATCAAAAGTAGTCAAGCCAAGTCATCAACGAGACGAAACTGAAAGCACACGCACCACCCTAGCAATGTCCTCTGAGCACGCACCCTCTGCTTGTTTTTCCAGGAGACGGAACCAATCTTCGAAAGGCATCATTGGTATAGCGTCCACGTGTAGGTTCTTTTGCTCGATGATTTCTTCGCGACGGAGGCGAGGACGTTTGTCCAAGCAACACCGCGGGGGTTGACAATGTTGAGCGCCGGCGGGGGCGGCTTCTTTGCGAATGCAATCTCAAGAATGGTGGTGGCAACTTCTTCGGCGCGCATCCATGAGACGGTCTGGGAAGTGTGTCATCGGTATATGACGACGGGACAGTATGATCACAAAACGGACTTACACCCCGGGCATCTGGCAGCGCTCCCAACGCCATGCTAGACCTGACAAGGATGGGAAACCAATCGGTCGTAGCCCATGAACCGTTGAATCCGCCGGTTATCTGGCCAATCCGCAGAGATGTCGCATGAAGGCCACTCTTGGCGATGATCTAGTCATACGTCAGAAAAAACCTCCCAAGAATGTGTTGGTTACGCACCCGTTCGGAGACGTATTTGCTCTCACCGTACCCGGCGCCAATGGCAAAAGAAGAATTGAGTAGAACTTCTTCTGGATACAAGCCTCGCGAACGATCCCAAGAGTGCGCTGAACCGATGGAAGACGTAAACAAGAACCGAAGCCTTTCTCGGCGGGCCGAAGCGAGTGCCATGTCCACCAAATTCCGAGTTGCATGGACATGAGGTTCAAATGACGAGAGCGACAAATTGAAGTCGAGCCGCCAGGCATTGTGGATGATGACAGTCACCGAGTTCCGGAGCTAAGGCAACTCGTAAGCGAAACCATGGAGGTGTTCAGAGATTGCAACACTACCTACCTCATCATAAACTGATGATGTCAAACCACAGTTGTCCTGAGAGGCGTCCGCCTCTATGTAGACGAGTTTCTCGGCATCCAGAAGGTTAGCAGGAAGGGCCTTGTCGACGAACGCGGACCTTTGGCGCTCCGCTATAGATGCAGATGTAGACGGTCGATTGAGGGCATACACCCTCTCTACCACGGGGTTCTCTAGCAATTGGGCCAGTAAGAACGAACCTAAGCCACCAGTGGTGCCAGTCAGAAGAACAACAGCCCCGGACGACAGCGTCTCGTGGCCAATTACACCATTTGAAGCGATTCCGTTTGCATTCCCAAGAAGGGCCGTGGAATACTTGTATATCATCGCGTCTATCGCTGCCTCATATTGTCGCATGTGATCTAGATTCGGGAAGATGTCATCTTGATTGATGAGAGCCGACACGCGCGCAGATAAGAGGTTGATGCTCGGATTCTCGAACACGATGTTGGCTGGGATCCGCGTCGCCACATTGCGAACCTTTGGTTCGGGAGAGTCTCTTAGAGCGCCGACTAGTTGATTCCGGAGGTAAGTGACGCTCAGGCTGTGATGAAAAGGGGCGTATGATGAGAAAACATAGGTAAAACGTCGTATCGCGACTCGCCTATCAAAACCCTGGGCGAACAAATCTGCGCTAGGATCGATGTCCTGTCCGGAACTGATAACACGGACATGCTCCATCAGCCATCGACTCAACGTTTCACCATTCCATACTAATGGTGTGCGTATCTTGACCAGGGACTGGGAAGTAGACACCACCGTCTGATAACTACGCACAAGATTAGTCGTTGGTCCAAAGAGCGCCTATCACACTCACAGGGTCTCAATCTCGGATTCAAAGTCTTTGACAACGACTTTCCGCTGTATGCTTCCCTTGGCTGTCCTCTTCATAGGCTTGTCGCCGTCTGTGATCAAGATCATCTCCTTGAAGATGCGGCTGAATGCAGGGGCGGTCTCGTTTGCCTCGGCAACCCATGGCCTTGGAAGAAAGGCAACCTAAGCTTGAGGCGCTTAGAATGCAGAGTGTGAACTCACCAGACCTTGTCTCTGAACGCTTGTACGGCTTGATCGTTTCGTGTGTCTACACGATACTCTGGTCGGGGTTCGATGAGGATACCAACCTGATTTCGCTGGCGTCCAAACATGACGACTCCCTCAACCATGGGACTGGAGTTGATGATGCTCTCCATCGGTCCAGGGACCGTCTTCTCCCCAGAAGCCAGAACGATCACATCATCTCTCCTCCCCATACTATCGCCAAAATAGAATATGAGCAGAATAAAGCGTGGATTCCAGAGAAACAAACGTACATCTTCCACATATCCTTTGTTGGGTGCTTTACAAACAAGTCTGCGGTCGCATAGCCTCTGATATCTGCCAGATTCTCTACGGCGACTGGATACCCCTCCGTACCCTGTTTTTACGTGAGTCACGAAGATGGAGCAATCAAAGGAAGCACGCACCAATACATGACACTCGTACATGCCATCACCTTGGGGAATCCATCTCACATCTATGCCATCAGCGATGCGAACCCAGAGCCAATCACCATCGGCAATATCTTCTCTCGATGGAATCGAGGTGACAATACCACATTCGGTCGCACCGAAACCGGTAACGACAGGCACGCCAGCCGCCGAAAGTGCATCTCCAACTTTGAGTGATAGTGGCCCACCGCCGAATGCCTGTAAACGTTTAACGTTGCACCCGGTGGTCGAAGAGGTCGGGAACATGCCACAAAATCAAACGTCTTCAGGAGATTCACTGAATCCGGTGAAGTAAACCACTGTTCCAAGAAGGCAGGGATGCACATTAGGATGTTGCACCTCGTCATACTCGCGTGCTCAAGAATGTTGTCCGTAGTGGGAACAACAGGATGGAGATTCCCATCCACGATGGTACGAGGAGGAAATAGGGCAGCAGTTACTACGGACGCAAATGGGACGTAAAGCTGCATCATCAACCCGTAGACGTGGAAAGAAGGAAGAGACATGACACCCAATCGGGCTGGGCGGGGATGGTCGCGGTATCCGAGGGTGGGCTCTAGGCACGACGTGATCAGGATCCAGTTTGTACGGGGAACATGGCGCCGGACTTACTATGCGACATCCACTTGATTTGGATCCGGTGACTAAATGGGATAGATTTAGGGAACCCAGTGCTCCCTGAGGAGTGAAGATAGATTGCCGGCGAATCCAAGTCCGGACGCGAAGCGGGAGAGGGATACGGGACAAAAGGGTCGGTTTCACATTCACGACCCAACTTGGGAAATGCATAACTCAGCGCCGGGATCTCATCAATAGTCAACTCCAAATCTGGGGTTTCCCTCTGGATGGCATCCATCAGCGTTTGGTGCGTGCTGTGCACGGTGACTATGCGCGGGCAACACGTCTTCCGTATCATGTTGACGATAGCGGCAGAAGAGTTCCTCGGGGAGACTAGGAAAGGCTGAATACATGTCAAACGGGTCGTACGTCAAGTTAGACAGTCACAGCGTTGCTTACCACTAGTCCTGAAACGAGCATGCCAGCTACCAATGCGTGATAGAGAAGTGTGTCAATTGTCGCGATGAGCATGACGACCTGCCCTTCTTTGCCTTGCCGCGCAGGACGCAAAGCGTGAGCGACCCGATGAGCGGCGCGACCAAACTCGAGGAACCTGATGTCAGTTGTTCCACGAGAAGGCGCGTCATTGGCATAGACATAGATGGGATGCGAACCGTTCTTGGCAATGTGGAAATTTACAAGGTCTGCAAACAAGAGGGATCCGTCCAGTGGGGCGAAGGTAGGCATGCGATGAAGAAACTAGGCTGGGTGAAGGTGGAGGTGGTTTGAAGTCTTTATACATGTTCCAAAGCGAGACTTTGTCCCGCTTTCATCATAGAACCCCTACAGGACACACAGGATTCTCCTGGGCCGCCGGGGAGCCCATCTGCACTGCACTGGCCGTTAGTGCTAGTAGTATCAAGTGAGAATCTTTGTTTGGACAGCTTGAAGGCGGTAACTTGGACCCACCGATTTGAAATTTACAGCATCCATCGGATGATCCGCCGTCCGAAGTTTGGTTAACTTTGATGCTGACTGTGGTGGTCGTGGAAATTTCCCCAATGACTTGGAGAGCTTTCAACGCCCACCGTAGGACGGAGCTGTGCCTAGCAGTAGTAGCTAGTAGTCGAAACATGCCATTCCAACAGATTACCCACGCGTCCAATATCCAAACTTGAACGTTCTGAGCTCCCACCGTAGTGCCGTACAACTGTAAGTAGTACGTAGAATGACGGTTAATACTCAAGTCGCCCAGATTGATCATGACTATGACACCACGGACATTGATTGTTTCCGTACTAGGGATGCGGCCCAATGGAGAAGTATTTCCAGACTGTCGCCTAGTAAATTGTTACCACGTCTCCGAGCCTCAGGTATGAGTCATATGTTCAGAATGGACTATCGGACTTCTACCACCGACTCTTCCTTGATTGAGTCACGCCGCACTGTGCGCAGCACGAGTGATCGGCCACTTGCGATCCATTTTCCGATTCTTGGGAGATGACTTGGAAGTCGCCAATGGTTGATTGGACTCGGAACCTTCGTCCGAACTTTGAGTGTCGTCTCAGGCATGTGCTCTCGGTGGTGAGCAACCACACCTCAAGTCACGGATTTCCTTTTTGCAACGACGCGTCACACGGCCGGATCAAATATTTGATTCCCACGTACGAATTTTGACTGGACAAGGCGAGCAGGACATGATCATGTAGGATTGTATTAAGACACGCTACCCACCTACAAGCTCGCAATCGTGACGGGCAATGGTTTCCCATGGAGTTCTTTCCAAGCTACCCATGTTTGGAGGAAAGCACTTGGACCCCCTTTAGAACGCTCATGTCCAACCGGATACGGGAACACAACGTCCGAATTGGTGAGTTAGTTTTGTATCGCGAGGTATCAGAGGGTCTTACCGGTCCACTGAACTCTGCTACATTAGCAGATCTTGTCCATTCAACCAACTGGAGGCGCATATACATACCTCTTGCACTTGAACATGCATGAATTGTGGTCATCTTCCATTGGCCAGTATGAGCCCGAACGACTACGGTGCCTGTTAGACGGCGGGCTGTCACGGAAATGAGATTTGATTTACCTGGACGCCCGTGTGGTGAATAAGGTCCACAGGGAATGAACCTAACTGGGTTGGGAACAAAGTCGGCACATATAATGAGCTTTGAGCCTGCCAAGATGGGAGGGAGATTGCTCACAAATAAGCACCCAACCAATGAAACCGGGAGAACCTTGAAACGTGGCAAAGAAAAGTGCGTTGCCATCACACGCGCATATCTTGAAATAAAAATCCGACATATCAAACGATTGGTCGATCCACAAGGACCCGCCAAACATCGTAGTGCCAACGGTCAACAGCCCTGAATCGATGTGGACTGTTGGGCTACGACACCGGGCGAGCGTCGATGTGGACGAAGCTTTGAAAGAAAGGACAGGGGCCAATTCACGGTTATAAACCGGGTGTGCGTGCCTTGTTTGTAGTTTGTGGCTGAGTGATCGGGGCCCCGGCCGACATGCGCGTGGACGGACTAACGTTTCATCGCGGGCGGCCTATGAGAGGGCGGGACCCGGGGCGGCCGTATGTGCTTAGTGTGTTGTCCTGGATCTCACAGGGCGCGCAGGCAGCAATCGGAACTGGTTTACGTAAGGAGTCCGCCCCTCTTATAGCGCTCCAATTTGGACCACGATCAACCGATCCTCGTTGACAATGGCATCCACAACACTCCCCGCACAACCCGTCTCTAATGCCGTTCCTATCCCTGCACCTTTCACAGCCAAGAAGAAACAGCCATACCCATTCTATCTTGGTGGTGTTGCAGCCACCATCGCTGCATCGATAACCCACCCCCTCGATCTCACCAAAGTCCGCTTACAAGCCTCGGGTGACAAGCGCATGATCGAATCGATGAAGAAGACAGTCAGAACAGCTGGCTTTAGAGGCCTCTTTGATGGTATTACTGGTACTTGGATGCGACAAATGAGCTACAGTCTCTGTCGCTTCTGGGCATACGACGAGAGCAAGAAGATCCTGGGCGCAAACCCACAGTCGCCCCCTTGGGTCTTGGCTGCTGCTGGTGTCATGGGTATGTTATGTGCCACAGTGTGCCTCGTCAACATCCCTGACCCATCCTCATCCCCGTAGCTGGTAGCATTGCTGGTATTGTCGGCAACCCCGGTGGTATGTCCTCGTGCCCTCCTCCACGCGTCCTCACCCTCATTCTGGTTCTCCCACAGAGGTCGTCATGGTGCGTATTCCCCACATGCCCAATATCACATGCCCTTTCACGCGTACCTTCCTGCATCACGTGATCGTTTTCACATCCCTCATGTCATTGTTGCTCTCACTCACGATCTTCTCCGTGTCCTCGTGCCCCTTCATCCCTATTAATATGCCTCCCATCTAGGTTCGCCTTCAAGGTGACTTTGCCAAACCTCCAGAAAAACGTTTCAATTACAAGCATTGCTTCGATGCCCTCTTCCGCGTAAGTGCTTGCTTCGCTTTCGTTTCTTTCGTTGTTTCTTGCCTTGTATCCCTGTCACCTTCCATCCTGCCTCGCGTGTATGGGCAGTACACGATCGTGTGACCATCCCATTTTGTCACTGCAAAGTCCGTCTTGTTCCGAAAGGCTGGACATTCGGAATCTAGGCGTCCATTTCGCACTAGGCAGTCCGTCGTTCCGTCTTCGCGTCTGATATAGTCATCGATCGCGTGGTCCTTCTGCATTCGTATTCCTCGTGCGAACCCCATCTCGCGGAGCGTTATCCCGGTCCAGGCCTGCCAATAGCGATTATGGCGGTGCATTCCGTGGAAGTTGACGACCTTGATGTCGTCGAGCAAGAAATAATGCACGGGCCATGACGCAAGTATCGAGGATGACGGGAAGAAAGAAGGAACAAATTTTCGAGGAAACGCAACTTTACTTTTATATTCGGCACGTCATCGCTTATCCGTCAATGCTCCCATTCAAGACACCTTACCTCCGCATCGCGCCGCTCAACTGTGGGAAGAGGTCCGTTCTATCACCTCAGTCTCTCATCTATTTCTCGCATCATGATGCAATTGCCCTAGTGATGCACCCGCGTCGTCCTAGCATCTTTCCCACTCCTGGGACTGGGTCAGTGGTGTCACTAGCGCTCGCTCGAATTCATGCTGCTTCCGGGGTTGTATGTTGGCGCCAAAAAAAAGGCGCGGTCTCCACACTAACAAAACAGGTTGACAATGCGAAATAACTTGTGTCAGAGCGACATGATGACAGAAACGGGAGATAGAGAGGCGATACAACAGGATACCTTTCCCACCAAGATACGGCTATCGCGACGAGCAGCCCGGGTCAGAGCTGTGGACTCGGACTTGCGGGCTAATTACCGACGTGGTGACAGGGATACTCTTTTACAATATTACATATGTTCTCTCTTCATCTTCTTTTTCTGTTCACATTTCTTCTCCGCCCATGTGGAGTGACCGAACAGGATGCTGACACTTTTCCTGTTTCTCTCTTTGGGTCGATGTGATTGCTGCTCGCGTGGCATGATATGGGATCCCGACCATAGATGGTTCGCGAAGAGGGTCCTTCATCGCTCGTCCGTGGTGTTGGCCCAAATGTCTTCCGTAGTGTACTAATGAACTCGAGTCAACTCGCCTCGTGAGCACTATTTTTCCTTCGATGCGTTTGGTTTTTAATCTAGCACCTAGATATGACTTCTTCAAGTCTGAGCTCTTGAAGACACCCTACTTTGAGGACAATATCCTCTGCCACTTTACTGCCAGTTTCGCTGCTGTATGTTTTTTCACTAGCTCCTTATTGTCTTCGAAGATGCTGATGAGGGGGATGCGCCAGGGCACGGTGGCCACTACCGTCTGCTCACCCGCTGATGTCCTCAAGAGCCGCATCATGAATGCGAGCGGACCTGGATCTAGCGTACGTTTCTTCATGTCCATACACCCTGACTTACTGACCATCACTCTCTTCCAATTCTACGCAGTCAACACTCGGCGTGATCCGAGCATCGCTCGCGAACGAGGGCCCAATGTTTATGTTCAAGGGCTGGCTTCCCGCATGGACGCGTCTCCAACCAACGACGATTCTCATTTTCCTGACACTCGAGCAGCTGAAACGTTTGGTAGACTGGCAACGGGAGTCATTGTGAGGGCGCCCCATAGCCGAGTCGCGTAGAAAACATGTCTTGCTTTCATTTTCTTCATCCATTTCGTCACCCCCGTGGTTGCTGTTTGTACTATCGTGCTTTGGCGTTGTAGCTGTTGTCAACTATTGGTGTTTTCCTCTCCGTTCCCTCCGGTGTTTGATCTCTTTTCCTGTGTACCGACTCATTATCCCACCTCTTGCCCATTGTTGATCCAATCGTCGGTAGTTTTCCTCGTTGTGCACTGCGATACCTTGGATACATTGTACATAGATCTGTATGGGATGGGTGTAGGGAGAGCATGTGACGGACAGACCGTAACTGGCTGTATGTACTAATTGTAACCTTTTTTCTTGAACCTGCGGTCGTACAAGTACAGTCCTTTCTGCAGATGGCTTCATCGGGTCATTCGTATATGGTACGCGATATCCCTCTCGCGAAGAGGACATTACGTAACCGATGAAAATGAGTCACGAGAGCAAAAAGTCTAACTTTGCCTCTTACCAATCTCCACTGAACTCACCCGTAACGCCATCGTGGATCGCTTGAACAAAAAAAATTGGGCTTTCCACCAAGTTGAAAAGAGTTACCACTGATTCAGACCGTCAGATCCGTCTGCCGCTCTTTGTATTGAGGTCTATGCGGCCTTCAAAGTTCAACCCGCGCTGGGTGCTGGAGAACAACTGCGGAACTTGACGTTGACCGTGGAACAACTATTGGACCGCAGTGAAAAAGGCATTCGTGAGTGGGACAGAATTTGCACCAGAGCTTGGGTACTTACAGCACGGCAGCCTTTAGCCTCTTCCCAAAGGATGGGGACGTTGAATCCCCGTGTTCGTCCATTTTGGTTACTGCCGAACGGCAGAAGCGTGAAAGCAGTAATTCATCAGCATCGAGGGCTGTTGGTCCTCGTTGGGTAAGTCAGTGGCTTGTGTCAACGCGACCCTCGTTAACCAGCATATCTCCGTAGTCAGTCACCGAGTGCACAAGTAAGCTAGAAGGCGGATCAGACCGAGGCCACACAGCTCCCTCGCGTTATCAAAAGCAGGGAGAAAGACAGATTATGGAGCGATCCATCGAGGGATTCGGCTGCGCGCCCAGTATTTGTCCGGTGGACGATCCTCATCGTGCGGTTGCTCATTCAAAGCTGGCGACCGAAAAGCTCATCCTCTGCCAAGTTGAGGACACGGATGGATCCCTCGGGGTCTCCCTTGGTCTACATGACAGTGCACTTGTTGCTCGTCCCGTCGGTCACGTTGACCAGTCCTCTGGGTCGATTCAGCCCCCTGCTACGCATTTTACGCGAGTTGAAAGAGAGGGGGATGGAGTGGAGGGAGGACGGAAAAACCGAGCTGTGACTCCCAAACTGCATGCCGGACATAGGGTAGGCCCTGCGAAGGCCAACTCGGATTGTCAATTGCTATGGAGTTCAAGTGATCGGTTGATGGACCGCTTCCAACAGTTCGGTGATTTAGCTGACTTGCAACAAGCAATTGGACTTTTGGAGGAATTGGTCGGGTCCACTTCGGTTTGCGATAACCGGCATCGCATGGGACTAATGAATCTCGGTGTGGTGTTTACATATCGGTTCGGGCACCTTGGGGAGCTCAGTGACCTGGAGCATGCAATTTCAAGGCACAGGAATGCTGTGGACGTCACTCCTCATGGTTGGTTACCCTCTGAAGCCTGTCTGTCTTGCCAACCTCGGAAGATGCTTAATGTCTCGTTTCAAGCGCCTGGGGGAGTTGAGTGACCTCGAGGACACAATTTCAACCCTCAGGGACGCTGTTAATCTCCCCCCTCGTGGTTACCCCGATAAGCCAGTCTATCTTGACTTGCTTGGCAACTCCTTCCTCACACGGTTCCTGCATCTCGGGGAGCTGAGTGACTTGGAGGACGCTATTTCGAGGCATAGGGATGCCGTTGCCTTTACTCATCATCATCGCCCGGACAAGCCTGGTTGGCTTACCAACCTCGGAAACTCCTTAGCCATTTGTTTCCGGCTACTTGGAGAGCTGAGTGACCTCGAAGACGCAATTTCGAAGCACAGGGATGCTGTTAAGTTCATTTCTCGTGGTCATCGCGATAGGCCCACTTGTCTCGTTAACCTCAGCAACTCCTTGTTCGATCGTTTCGAGCGCCTTGGGGAGCTGAGCGACATCGAGGACCCAATTTCGATGCAGGGGGTTGCTATTGACCTCACTCCTCACCGCCACCCCAACAGGCTTGCTTGGCTCAGTAAGCTCAACGAAATTTTCTTGGCTCGTTTCAAGTGCCTCGGCGAGCTGAGGGACCTCGAGAACACCTGCTGAGCGGCCTTGGCGACGCTCTCTTGGCCCGTTCCGAGCACCTCGAGGATCCGAGTGATCTCGAGCAGACAATCTTTCGGTATTCCCATGCTGCTTCCATCCAGTTGGAAGCGATTTCATGCATCATTGAAATGGATATGATGATGATGTGCTCAGCGAATAGGCGATCACTCTCCTGCATGCATATTCCATTTCTATTAGCCTCCTCCCTCAACTCGCATGGCTTGGCCACTCTCTTTCACGCCGTTACTTTGAACTTGATTGGGGTGCTGACGTGGCACGGGAGGCAGCTGCGGCCGCTTTGGATTCGGGACTCCCGGAAACCGCCGTGGAATGGCTCGAACAAGGTCGCGCCGTAAACTGCTCCGGGAGATTCGAAGCTTTCCTGGTTTCGAGCAGTTCCCCCTCCGCAAACAGTTCTCTCATCTGAAAGCGTCAGCGCACACCGGACCGGTGGTCATACTCAACGCTGCAAAAACCCGCTCCGATGCACTGATTGTTCTTGCTGATTTGGATCGTGTAATCCATGTCCCACTTCCCAGTTTCACTTTCCAGAGATCTGCGGGTCTTCAGAACATGCTGGAAAAACTACTTGGTCACAGTCGCGTCATACGCTCTGACGTCAGGAAGGGCGACCCTGCAACACTGCACGGCGTCAGCTGGGAGTCTCTCTTATCCATCCTGTGGGTCAGCGTTGTCAAACCAGTCCTGAACGCCCTGGCTTTCTCAGTGCGTTTTTCTGTGTCTCTTGAATTCATGGCTGATCCGTTCATTTGTCTCTGGACAGACTCCTGGGGACCTATCGCGTGTTTTTTGGTGTCCGACTGGTGGAGTGGGACGGCCCGTAGGGCCGTGCCACGACAGTAGAGCGAGGGTAAAAGTGGTAGGGGTCCAGGCCGGGAGATGCCGGAGTAGCATGACACAGCGTAGCGTAGTTCTGTCTCGTCTCGTCCGACTGCGGTGCTGGGAAGTTAGCCAGGGCGTTGGCCCGTGTTCCCTCTCTCTCTCAGTGTCTCTCCCTAGCCAATCCACTGGTCCTTTTGTCTTTCTTCCTATCCATGCAGCTGGCCTCTATGGCACCCAGAATTCGGAGCCTGGGCACAAAGTGACTGATCTCGTTATCTCGTCATACATCCCTACTCTTGCCATTCTAGCGCCATCTCCCAATCCTCCCTGCAGCCCCTAGCTGCGGTTTCTGATTCCTTGCTGTTGGTCAGTGGAGTGGGACGGCCCGTAAGGCCGTGCCACGACAGTAGAGCGAGGGTAAGAGTGGCAGGGGTCCAGGCCGGGAGATGCCAGAGTAGCACGACACAGTGCCAGTGTAGCATAGTTCTGTCTCGTCTGGTCCGACTGCGTTGCTGGGCGGTTAGCCAGGGCGTTGGCCCGTGTTCCCTCTCTCTCTCTGTGTCTCTCCCCAGCCGGTCCATCAGCCACCTCAGATGGTCTACCCCGACTTCCAGGTGTCGACGTAGAGTTGGAACATATCAGGGCGGTCGTCAGGAATTCTCCTTCGGCACGCACCACCCTGGTGGAATCCTCTATCGGAACGGTCGATAAAGTACTTTCCCTGATGAAGGAGGCGGACTGGGTGCATTTTGCATGCCATGGAGTCCAAGATACTGCGGATAGCGGACTTTGCCTTGCCGATCGACGCCGGTTGAAGCTACGTGACATCATGGCATTGTCACGTCCCCATGGAGGGCTTGCCTTTCTCTCAGCGTGTCAGACAGCAATGGGTGACGAGCGTCTCTCCGACGAGGCCATCCATATTGCGGCGGGGATGTTGTTTGCGGGGTACGGAGGGGTCATTGGTACGATGTGCTCGATCAGCGATAAGCTTGCGCCTCGTGTGGCAAGAGATGCATATCAACAACTGTTTCAAAATGGCGCACGGCCGGATCATCGGGAGGCTGCATGGGCGCTACACGAAGCTATTGGGCGTCTTCGAGATAGTGGTAGAGCGTTGTTCGCCACTTGGCTTCCGTTCATCCACGTAGGTCTTTGAATATTCGTGTGTCGTAATGTCTATGCCTCGTTCATCTTGTAGTACACGCAAGAGATTGACATGCTCAGTCGTGTCCTCATAAAGTTGAAATGTATTTCGATCGCGTCTGCACATCACATATACTAAGTAAGTTCTCAGTGGCACCAACTTCGAGTCATTTTTGCCACAAGTACTGGTTCAAGGTCTCCTTGGGATCATAGGCAATCGGGGCTACCCAAGGCATCGAACCCGACCCCCCTTTTCAAGAATATGATGATGCACATATTCGGCTCTAGTAGCGACTCACCCAACATCGGTCCAGGGTCCGTCGGATAGGTCAAGGAGCAGGCAAAATTACAATGGAGGAAAGTCACAACTTGAATATAGTTGGGTGCGAAGGCTCGTAGGGCGAGGGCAACACGCTCTGGGCCGGGGGACCAATCAGTGCGGGTTTTCTAACGCGATACTTTCCGAGATGGGTATCCCCACCGTGACCGGTTGAGACCGTACTTATAGGTAAGGGGTTTCACATCATCAGTCGTCCCGTACTAAACCACGTTCTGTCCGCGGGCTTATGACATTACGAGTCTCATGCTTCAAGTTTCGTATTCCACAGTTTGGTCCGGACTCGGGCTGTCACTTGGTGGACGCAGTTACAGTTTGGCGCGAAAAGCTCGATATCAGCTGACTTTCCGTCGAGTACGGATTCGGTTTCTTAGTACGACTCAACTACTTTCACTTTTTCCGAAACTGATACATCATTGATGGTGACAGCGCGGTCCGAGGTCGCCTTGGTAGTCGGCTCGCGTGCGTCCTTTCAAATTGCTGTCGTGCACGTCTTCAATCAATTTCACTGACGACGGTCGTGCGTACGGCGCAAAGCACGGTCGGGTATCATTCAAGTAAGCGCGAAGCTTCGGTTTGATAGCGCTAGCGGTCTACAGGGTGGACGTTTGGCTGCAAGGAATGACAGAACCTCACTCGGGCTCGATTACCGACCGGGGTACAAAGTACAAACGCATCCAGGTTGAAGTTCAGACGTTGATAGAGGAAGGGACAGTCAGTGGTGCGACGAGCGTTCCTCGTGCACCTCTCTGGCGAAGCTGTCATTTCTTTGGTTCCGGGGTAAAACAGATCCATACTCTTCTACAGGTTAGGGAAGATTGAGAATCTGTATCGTGACATGTGCTGTGGACGAGGCGCGCTCGAAAACATGGGTGCAGCTTGACTTGGCATCGAATCCTGTGAGAAAAAGATGCACCGCCCATTAGTTGGAGTTAATTGACTCCGATCCTCAGTGGCGAGGTTTGGAACGCGGTCAATCCTTGGTCGCGCGCGATATCAAAAACGCAGCGGTGGAAGTGTGGGGTCGCCACGTAAATGATCGATGGATGGGGTTAAGCAGTGGGGAAGGTGGCTGAGGATGGATCTATTTCCGTTCGCGTTATCGAATCAGAGAGATGATCTATGAAAGGATGCTGTGCTGACCACAACTAGCATGCTAGGCATTATCATCGTGAGTCGTACCAAATTGTGACAGAAAATTCTTCTTGCGCCCGTCCATTGGCATAGTTCAGTTACGTCAATACATTTCCAGCTTGTCGGCCCGACTCGGCCTCGACCGGCGAGATGACGAGACCGGAAAACGCTGCGAGTCAAGATGGCTGAGGCAACTCGGGTCAAAATGTGTCTGAGCATGCGCGATTGCCGCACTTGTTTCGCCCAGAGAGATTACAAGGGAACCCGACTGCCCGAGTCAGGTAACTTACAAAGTTCGAGCCGGGCAGAAGCGGCGTCCTTGGGGAGCGCGGGAATACCCGGGTATCCGGCTAAGTCTACTCCCCGAAAAATACTCAACTTACTATGCACCAGTTCGCACCTTGCCCTTGGAGCAACCTGATAGAGGGTTTCTGGCCCATCATGTGGTCCTACTGTCTTAATCGAGTGGGCTAGGAAATAATGGGACAATCAAAGTAGGCGATGGGCGCATCATGATCAAAGCTGTTCTCAGGGACTTTCCCATCAAACTTTCCTGAGATAGTCTGTCTCAGCTTAACCTCCGGCAGAAGATAGATAGTACCGGGTAGGTCGACTACGTGGGCGCGACTCGCGGACCTCATGACGTTGTACTTATGAATGATCAAGGTATGTTCTCCGCGGATGATTTCCCTTCTAGTAACGCCACTCTGCCAGCTCGCTCAGTTATAAAGGCCTTACAATGAGCGCCTCATCTTTTCATCATCCCAAGTAACTCATCGCATCTTGCATCAAACATGGCCCCTGTTTCTCTCAATTTCCCTCCTCTCGACCACTCGCACTTGTTTCCTGACTTAGTCAACTTCCATATGGAAAGAAACCCTTCTGTTCCATTCTTTGTGTACACGAATGAGAGCGTTCCCAACTCGCTCACTGAAATCTCGTTTCTCGAATTCGGTCGAGCCGCTCATCGAGTTGCCCATGCTCTGCGGCCCTCCCGTCAGGGTCCCGATGGAGAGGTCGTCATGGTCATCGCCAACACGGACACAATACACTATCATGCCATTGTCGCTGGATTGTCCGTCGCTGGATGGGTTGTACGTAGTTGTCCGTCTTTGTCGGTCCTGTGCTCACATTCCAATCTAGCCATTCCCGGTGTCGCCCCGGAACTCCGCTGCTGCAGTTGTCAATATGATGCAAAAGACCAACTGCTCGCGTATCGTGACCCTTGATCACGCTCATAAAGCGCTTATCGATGGCATCCGAGACGAAATTCAAGGCGCGCAGCTGATTGTTCATGAAGTCCCCACTTTTCGCTATGCCTTTCCAAGCCTCGGGAAGGAAGGCGCAGCGGATCCTTTTATCCCGTACCCATCTTCCCTGAAACGTCCGGACTTAGATTCTCCCGCTATCTACATCCATTCCTCGGGCAGCACTGGATTCCCTAAAGCCATTGCTCACAGTCACAGAATTCAAATCCAATGGCTGGCACAACGTATGTTATCGCACATCATTTGACGATCTGCTTACTAAACATCTGTAGCATCTTTTCGTACATACGCTGATTTTGCTCCTCCCCGTCGGGTTGGTGCCATGGCATTGCCCCCATTCCATGTCTTCGGTATCGTCACCGAGCTTTATTGCCCGATTGCTTTCCTTACCACAACTGTGGTCTATCCTCCGCGTACGTACAACGACCCACTCGCCCAGCCAGTGATACCAACGAGCGAGAACGTGATCGAACAACTCAAGCAAATAGAAAGTAACGTCCTCATGACGGTCCCAACACTCCTGGAACAGATAGCTACCTCAGATGAAGCTATCGGGGTTCTGAAGAAGATGGATTCTGTCGTAAGTGCAATCTATACATTCTATATTCTTTCGGGCTCAGTATCTCCAGACCTTTGGTGGTGGTCCCCTACCTGTCAAGGTCGGACAAAAGTTGGTGACTGCTGGGGTACAGCTCGCCAGTGGATATGGCGGGACAGAATTCGGAATCCCCGTGGCATCGGCGCACAAGCAAGATATCGCCGAGGGTGACTGGATGTGGATGCGTTTCTCAAAAGATCAGCAATTCAGGTGGGTTCCGCAAGGGGACGATACGTATGAGTTGCAAATTTTGGTATGTGATTTTTCACCTCGTCACGGTTGCGCAGATTACCAACATACATGATCAGTCGACCGAAAATCACCGGATGGCAGTAGAGAATTTACCTGATGTGAAGGGATACGCCACTTCGGATGTCTTCGTGAAACATCCAACCAAGGATTTGTGGAAGATGTAAGCTACCCTCCTACTCTCCACCAAAATTGGTATTCATTATTTTGTTCTTGATAACAGTGTTGGAAGGGCCGATGACGTCATCATTCTTGCGTCCGGAGAGAAGACGGTTCCTGCTCCAATGGAGAGTGTTATTGCATCTTCGCCGCTCGTTCAGGGTGTTGTCATGTTCGGACGCGAACGAAACCAAGTTGGCGTTCTCCTTGAACCTCGCCCGGAACACGCTATCGACGTTAGCGATGAGAAAGCCGTGGCCGAGTTTAGAAATCAAATCTGGTATGTGCTTTACCTATGCCCGGGCAAGCTCATTGACTGAATTAAACAAAGGCCTACGATCGAAGAGGCCAACAAGCCGTCGCCGGCATTCAGTCGTATCTTCAAGGAAATGATTCTGATTACGAGCAAGGAAAAGCCTATGCTGCGTGCTCCCAAGGGTACCATTCAACGCAAGGCGGTCCTGAATATCTATGAGGCAGAGATCGACGCACTGTGAGTCTTAACACCACTTGTGTGTGGACATGGGTCTTAGATTCATCAAGGTACGAGACCGTCGAAGCAAGTTCGGAGGCTGGTTTGGCTGGACCGCCGGCGTGGACTAGCGAAGGGCTCGGAGAATGGTTGTTGGAACACGCTCGTGTCATCAGCCCCAAGGGTTCTGTTGATCCCCATGTTGACTTGTTTGCTCAAGGCTTTGATAGGTACGTGGTCTCGTAAAAGGAGGCCGATCACATTGCTCACATCATACTGCTTCCTTCTTAGTTTGAGCGTCACATATCTTCGAAACAGACTGATGGGTGCTCTGCGAAAATCTACAGACCCAGAGATCAAAAAGGCTGCTGCCCATATCCCTTCCAACATCATCTTTGAAAACCCGACCATTCACCAGCTCAGTGCACGTATCGCTGCGATCGTCAATGATGACAGTGCCGGACAGGCGATAGATTTCATAGAGAAACACAAGCAAGCCATCAACACTATGATCGAGAAGCACTCCATCGGCTTATCGGGACCTGTTGATGGTGTATTGCCCAGCACCCAAACGATCGAGCCTGCCGTTGTACTGCTCACCGGGTCTACGGGCGGTCTCGGATCTTTCTTGCTCTCAGAGCTTCTCAAAAATCCCGCAGTTCGGCGCGTTTTTGCTTTCAATCGACCCTCTTCTTCTAAATCGATTGGGGAACGACAAAAGGCGGCGTTCAAAGACAGGAAACTCCAGGTTGACCTCTTGGACTCGGACAAGATTGTCTACGTCGAAGCCGACGCGTCTCTGGAAAAGTGCGGCTTGTCTTCAGCTCAGTATGAAGAGGTGAGTTTGACCCTGGCCCTGCCGAAGATACGCTGACTGACAACAACCACAGATCCGGACTTCGGTCACGTTGATCATACACAATGCATGGCGCCTCGACTTCAACTTGGCGATATCGTCCTTCGAGGACAGCATTCGGGCGTCACGAAACCTCATCGATCTCGGCCTAGCTTCACCTCAGAACCAGAACCTCCGCTTCTTGTTCACTTCTTCGATCGGGTCCGCGCAGGGTTGGGACAACCTGAAAGGTCCTTTCCCAGAGGAAGTTCAACTCGACCCTTCTGTTGCTGTCGGAGCAGGTTACGGAGAAGGCAAATACACCACTGAACGGGTGAGTCAGGACGCGATAACTACATAGCTAGACAATTGGTACTGATATGGATGGATAGATGATCGTCCAGAGTGGGTTACACGCCACATCTCTTCGCATTGGGCAAATTGCTGGTGGACACGGTGGAGCTTGGGCCACGACAGATTGGTTCCCGATCATTGTAAAATCGAGCATTGCCCTCGGTGCACTCCCGGAAGCCGCCGGTGTAGGTGACCCGATCAATCGTATCTGTGCTTTCTGATCATGCATATTAGGTCGTGTCGTGGCTGCGCGAGGAAGAAGTGGCAGCTGCCGTTCTAGAGACAGGGTTTTCCAAAGAAGCGCCTCCGCCGGCGCTCAACATTGTGAACCCGCGGAGTGCGCCTTGGGCAGCGATCATCGCATTTGTGCGAAAGGCGATTATCAAGCGAAAGGCACTTCTCGGAGAGGACGTCCTCCCTATCGTACCATTCGGGGAATGGTTTGCACGCTTGGAGAGCAAAGCAGAGGGCGCTTCGGAGGACGATTTGGCCAAGATCGTGAGTTGAGCTGTGCTTATATGATCGACTGATCACTGACGTGATGAATATGTATAGCCGGCCATCAAGTTGCTCGAGTTCTTCCGCGCGTTGGCAAGGGGAGACGAAGCTATCCGGAGTCTTGGTGTCGGTAGTACGGAGGCGGCAGGGATGACCAACTTTAGTACTGGGAAGGTGCGCAAAGTTAGTACGACGATGGCGAATATGCAGGCGATCGGAGAAGAGGAGGCAGATGCGTGGGTTGGGTACTGGATTTCCAAGGGGGCTTTCTGATGTCGGCTCGGTATGGAATACAACGTTTTGGCTTGGGTATTTGTAGGAGTCATGTATGCTATGATGTTTGATTTAGATTCGAAAGAATAACAGACGGGGGAGAGCCTAGTAGAGGCTAGCACCTCGTATCGTACTTGTGAAGATGAATATGTTGGCGCCGAGTACATTAGTGATATATGTGTCACTCCCCGCGATATTTACTACCTACACCCAACACGGAAGTGACAATGCTTAAGACTTGCTATCTAAAGTGTTTACGTTTGGGTTGTTGCACGAATTGGGCAAATGGACTCACAGCCAGATGTTTCGTATCTAACAATCAACCTGCGAGGCTCTCTACTCTCCCCGAGAGTCTCCATGCGGTCCAGGGACTGCTCGCGAGCGGGTCCGCATCAATCACCTCATGGCAGCACACGCTCACTGTCCGCCTCGTACGTACTCCCCCACCGCTTTAATTTCCAGAATGTACGAATCACGAACGATCCCACAAAACACGGCAAAAGGTAGGAAAAGATGTCGAGAAAATGGCAAAACAAAATACAAGGGAAAATGGAACGAAGACGGAGACACACCGGCAACCCAACGAGCTACTCCGCGAGAAGCACGATACTAAAACTCGCTGCGGATGCGTCGTACGCTTTGCGCTGGGGGGGAGGCGGTCGTACCAAGGCTGAGAACATCGGATGTTGGTGATGAGCGTTCGGTGGGTTCGGGTTCGGGTTTTGGTTTTCTGCCGAGGAGGCTTGTGAGCGTTACGCACTGACAAATGCAAAGGGCGGGCCTTGCCAACGTTGGCACGTGAAAATGGGAACAAAGCTTGGTGTCGAGGCCGGGGGTACTGGATGCTTGACCTGTACGCGCATCAGGGGGCGGGAACTTGAAATAATGTCTCGCCCGTCATCATAATTATTAGTGCGGCAGTGCCCGTGTGGTGCTGGGTTGCGCCTAATCGCTTCTGTACATGCGAAGAGATCGTGGATTGCATGACACCACTGCCAGTACATATAGACACCAGTGTTATTAGACAGGATAGGCCGAGTACTGACGGAAATTGAAATGGCGGGTGCTGGAAGCGAGCACAATAGTGCAACTTGCAAGACGTGCCTGATCGACTTGGGTAGAGTGCTATCAGTGCATAACACTCGTACTGTTCTCATGCGCATCAGCGCCTCCAGCCTCCAGGGGATGCCTCATCGCGGCGCACACTGTCCGCCTCATACTCTGGAACCTACGAGTTACTTCAACGATCTCACGAAACACGACAAAGAGGGAAAAGATGGGGACGAAAGCATGCCGCGAAGAAGACAAGGGAAAATGGAACGAAGACGTGGACACACCAGCACCCTATCGAGATACGCCACGATTCGCTGCATACTGGTGCATCACGCACTTTGCACTGGAGGGGCTCGGGGGATCGAGAAACTAAGAGTCTGGTTACTACCCAATAGTATCACTCGTCCAAAAAAAAAAAACAAGAAACTGAGAGTCTGAGTCGGATGTCAATGAGATCGACGAGCTTTTGCTGCGTTCGGGTTCGGATTTGCCTGCGAGGCTCGTCAGCACCACACCGACGAACGAAACGTACGAACAGAACGCCTCGTCGTAGTAGGCACGTGAGTATGGTGAAGTGCAAGTGGAAAATAGCTTTGGCCGTGACATCCAACCCTAACCCTAAGGATGGTTGTGCGAATATCCTTGATTTGAACTCGCCAGTGACTCGGAAAGTTCAACTTGCTGTGGTGGTCAGTGTGGAATTTAAGTGACCCTGAGTTGCAACGTGCTGCATGTACTTTGATACTTCACTTTTCTGGTCCAAGCAGCGATGACCAGCGCATCTGACAGCGAGAAAGAACGATTGCAACATGAATCAAGGACGTCGAGGTCTGAATCTACTACTAGTACCCTGCCAGTAATCGTAGGTTTCTACACCTAGCTGCCACTAGTACTACTTTGCCAACTCACCGATCCTCCAGGACAGCGTAATACAAATCCACGATGTTTCCCACCTCTACTCTGAATGTGCTGGACAGGAGAAAATAACGGAGGAAAAACCCGGCCCTAGGGACTGTCCACAGCTGCCCTCTTCCTCACACTCCACGACATCGGAGGAGAACGAGGAGACAGTTATTACAAGTATGACACCTCACACAGTTTGCAAAAAAAGGCACTTAATGACAATGTAGATATCCGAGCGACAGATGTCACTCTTGGCCTCCGGCGGGTCCCTGCAGGCTTTCACACGGTGGTGTATCACAGTGGCCTTGAATGGAGAACTGAGAGTAGATCCTCGCCGGTGAATGACGATGTCATCGACTGGAGTGGGCCGATTCCAATGTGAGACCCCCCTCTCCGACTGCCTGTGGGTCTGGGACTGACAGAGCTCGCAGACCGTCAGATGCGTCGGCCACAGTTTGTATTGAGGTCTATGGATCCTTCGAATTCCAGCCCATGTTGGGTGTTGGGGAACAACTGCGGAAGTTAACAATTACCGTGGAACAACTATTGGACCGCAGTGTAAAGAACGTTCGTGAGTGGGACAAAGTTTTGCAGAGATTTGGACACTCACACTGTGGCAGCGTTTACTTTCTCCCCACAAGAAAAGGATGTTGTATCCCCATGTTCATCCATATTGGTCGATGTCAAACGACGGAAGTGTGAGAGCAGCAATCCATCAGCCTTCATGGCTCTCGGCTATCCTTGCGTAAGTAGAGGGCCTGTGTTAATACGATCCTCGCTAATTAGCGTATGGGTAAAGTCTACTACAGAGTCGTCAGGCGAGCTGGAAGACACAACAAACCGAGGCCACAGCGCCCTCTCGCGTTACCGAAAATACGAGGAAAAACAGGATTTGGAGCGTTGCATCGAACATTTTGAGCGCGCGCTCAGTATTTGCCCACAGGACCATTGTTGTCGTGCGGCTGCTCAGTCGAACCTGGCGATGGCGAAATTCATGCACTATCAAGTTGAGGATACGGATACCTTCTTCGAGGCCCCTCTTAGCTTGTATCGTGATGCACTTGCTACCCGTCCTGTTGGCCACTTAGACCGACCGGCCACGTTGATTCACCTCGCCATGGTGCATTTCGCGCGATTTCAGAAGGGGCGGAATGACGCGGAGGGAGTACGGGCTAAGGTATTGCTGCATGAGGCGATGGAACTCAGCTCTACGAATAGCCATGAGAACCGAGCTGCAACTTTCATGCTCAAACTGCATACCGGTCGTGGAGTGGGCCCTGTGCAAGCGGTCAGCCAATCATCATTGGAGCAGAATTCGGCTTCATACTTTACGAACGAAGACCTAATGATTACAGGCGTCCAATTGTTGTGCTCCTTCGAACAGTTCGGTGATCTAGCTGACCTACAACAAGCAGTGACGCTTTTCGAGGAATTGGTCAGGTCTACTCCGGTTTGGGATGTCCGATACCGCCGAGGATTAGTAAATCTTGGTGTGGCATTATCACATCGATTCTATCGCCTTGGGGAGCCTCGCGACCTCGAGGACGCGATCTGCAGGTACAGGGATGCTGATGACCTCACCCCTTATGGTCACCCCGACAAGCCCACCTGCCTTAACAACCTCGGCACCTCCTTCAAGGCTCGTTTCGAGCGTCTCGGGGAGCCAAGTGACATCGATTACGCAATTTCGGCGCTCAGGGATGCTGTTCACATCACTCCTCATGGTCACCCTCACAAGCCTGGCCTTCTTAACAATCTTGGCGACTCCTTCACTGATCGTTTCGAGCATTTCGGGGAGCTGAGTGACCTTGAGCACGCAATTTCAGCGCTCAGAGATGCTGTTGACCTCACAGTTTATGGTCACCCTCACAGGCCTGACTGTCTCTCCAACCTCGGGTCCTCCTTGCAAGTACGCTTCGAGCGCCTCGGGGAGCCGAGTGACCTTGATCAGGCAATTTCAATGCTCAGGAATGCTGTTGACCTTACTCCCCATGGTCACCCTCGCAAGCCTGCCCGTCTTAACAATCTCGGCTCCTCCTTTTTCATTCGTTTTGAGCGCCTCGGAAACTTGAGCGACCTCGAGGATGCAATTTCGGCTCTTAGGGATGCTATTGACCTCACCCCTTATGGTCACTCTGAAAAGTCTGGTTGGCTTAACAGCCTGGGCGCGCTCTTGAAAACTCGTTTTCAACGTCTCGGGGAGTTGACTGACATCGATCACGCAATTTTGATGCTCAGGGATGCTGTGCACCTCACTCCCCATGGTCACCCTGACAAGCCTGCTCGTATTAACAATCTTGGCTCCTCCTTGCAAGCACGTTTCGAGCGCCTTGGGGAGCTGGGCGACCTTGAGGGCGCAATTTCTATGCTCAGGGATGCTATCGACCTCACTCCCAATGGTCACCCTCAGAAATCCTTCTACCTTAACAACCTTGGCATCTTCTTGGAAGCTCGCTTTGAGCGCCTCGGGGAGCTGAGGGACCTTGATTACGCAATTTCAACACTTAGGACTGCTGTTGACCTCACTCCTGATGGTCACCCTCGCAAGCCTCACCCTCTCACCAACCTTGGCATGTCCTTGCGAGTACGTTTCGAGCGCCTTGGGGAGCTGAGTGACCTTGAGCACGCAATTTCAATGCTCAGAAATGCTGTTGACCTCACTCCTTATGGTCACCCTCAAAAGCCCGCCTACCTTAACAACCTGGGCTCCTCTTTCAAAGATCGTTTCGAGCGCCTTGGGGAGCTGAGTGACATCCAGCGTGCAATATCAACGCTCAGGAATGCTGTTGACCTCACTCCTTGTGGTCACCCTGACAAGCCCAAACGTCTTAATAACCTTGGCAACTGTTTTGTCCATCGTTTTGGGCTCCTTGGAGAGCTGAGTGACTTGGAGTACGCAATTTCGACGCTCAAGGATGCTGTTGCCCTCATACCTCATACTCATCCTGCCAAGCATACCTATCTCAACAGCCTTGGCAAATCCTTCACAGCTCGTTTCCAGTGCCTTGGAGGGCTGAGTGACATCGATGGCGCGATTTCAATGCTCAGGCATGCGGTTGACCTTACCCCTCACGGTCACCCTGACAAGCACATGCGTCTTTTCAACCTCGGTAACTCATTCCTGGCTCGATTCAAGAGCCTTGGGGGGCTGAGTGACCTAGAGGACGCGATTGCGACGGTTCGGGATGCTGTTGTGCTCATCTCTCCTGGCCACCCTCACATGTCTCGCCTTCTTGTCAATCTTGGTAACTCTTTCAAGGCTCGTTTTGAATGCCTTGGGGAACTGAGTGACCTTGGGGACGCAATTACGACGCTCAGGGATGCTGTTGATCTCACCCCTCATGGTCACCGTGACAAGCCCACATGTCTTAACAGCCTCGGTACTTGCTTTAGCGCTCGTTTCCAGCGCTTTGGGGAGCTCCGTGACCTTGAAGATGCAATTTCCGTCTATTCGCATGCTGCTTCCGCCCCCATCGGCCCCGTTAGTACTCGATTTCACGCATCACGGAATTGGATATCATGTGCTCGGCAAATAGGGCATCACTCTCTCCTCCATGCATATTCCACTGCCATTTCCCTCCTTCCCCAACTCGCATGGATTGGCCTCTCTCTTACACAACGTTACTCTGAACTCACGCTAGGTGCTGATGTGGTGCGGGAGGCAGCAGCAGCGGCTTTGGGGTCGGGATTCCTGGAAACTGCCGTAGAGTGGCTCGAGCAGGGCCGCTCTATCGTCTGGGGAGAGCTGTTTCAGCTCCGCAGCTCATCCGAAGAGTTGTCGTCTGCCCATCCAGATCATGCATGTAGACTTCGAGAACTTTCTGTTGCATTGGAGCATGCTAGTGTCATACGCGAACAATCCTCGGCGCTCTCTGAACAAACTCAAAATGCAGTACATCGTGCGACGGAGTCTTTGCAATATGAGGCTAACAGACATCGTACGTTGGCGATCGGACGAGAGAAATTACTCCGGGAGATTCGACGCTTCCCCGGTTTCGAGCGATTCCTCCTCCACAAAGGGTACTCTCAACTTCGACAGTCAGGACACTCCGGGCCCGTGGTCATACTCAATGCCGCACAAAGCCGCTGCGATGCGTTGATTATTCTCGCCGACCTGGATCATGTAATCCATGTCCCGCTTCCCGATTTCACTTTCCAGCGATCTACGGGCCTTCAGAACACGCTGGTGAAGCTGCTTGGTCACGCACGTGCCATATATTCTGACAACAGGGAGGGAGTCCCTGCGGCACTGCGCGGCGTCAGCTGGGAATCTCTCTTATCTACCCTGTGGAACGGCGTCGTAAAACCAGTCCTGGATGCTCTGGCTTTCTCAGTACGTCATGTTATATCACTTTAGTTCGTGCCTTGATCCGTTCATTCGTTTCTGAACAGACCGTGACTCCCGGGGACCTCTCACGCATTTTTTGGTGTCCGACTGGTCCTTTCGTGTTTCTTCCTATCCATGCAGCTGGTCTTTATGGCACCCAGCATTCAGAGCCTGGGCACAGAGTATCCGATTTCGTCGTCTCATCATATGTCCCTACTCTTTCCATCCTTGCGCCGTTTCCCAATCCCGCTGCAGCACCTAGCGGCGATCTCCGCCTCCTCGTTGTTCGTCAGCCACCCTCAGACGGCCAATCCCGACTTCCAGGTGTCGACATCGAAGTGGATCACATGAAGTCGATAATCAGGAATTCTTCCTCAGCACGCACCACCCTCATGGAGTCATCCGTTGGTACGGTGGAAGAAGTACTTGCATTGATGAAAAAAGCGGACTGGGTCCACTTTGCATGCCACGGAATCCAGGATCCTGTGAATCGGACTGAGAGTGGACTTTGTCTCGCTGATCGACGACGCTTGAAGATATCGGACATCATCGCATTGTCGCGTCCTTATGGTGGGCTTGCATTTCTCTCCGCATGTCAGACGGCGGTGGGTGACGAGCGCCTCTCCGATGAAGCCATCCATATCGCAGCGGGGATGTTGTTTGCGGGGTACGGAGGCGTCGTTGGTACGATGTGGTCGATCAGCGATAAGCTCGCGCCAGAGGTGGCAAGGGACGTGTACGCGCAACTGTTTCGAAATGACATAAGGCCAGATTATCGGGAGGCTGCACGAGCGCTGCACGATGTTATTGGGCGTGTTCGAGATAGTGGCCGAGCGTCGTTCGCCACTTGGCTTCCATTCATCCATGTGGGTCTTTGAATATTCACGTATCTGTATGCATTCCACTGTCATCCCTCGTCGTGGAGATGGATAGATTGGTCTGTACGATTGTATCTCATGTTGAAATGTATTTAAGTCTCGACCGTAGTGCTTGATCGCGTTGCACCGTTATTGTGTTCACGCGACGAGTACCGTGTTTCCACCGCTGAGAGAGCGCCAGGCTTTCAACTCGCTACTTCCTATACTTGTACAAGGTATGAGAACATATACTACCAACACGGAAACAGCGTGACCATTCGTCAATGCATCCTATTCATCGCGCCAACTCGGGAAGATAAAGCGTCAGCGGCGAGACACTTGACACCTAGACTCGGACTTGGACTCCATCACATGCTAAGCTCCTGCACGCGACTCCGATTCCACGTCAGTCCGCGCTGCACTCCCCTTTCGCTCCCCCATCTCCGCCTCCGGGATCTACCGACCAAGCATTCTCCCGTCAGCGCCCGGCCCCAGCAGAGCACACGACACAACCATACATAATACCCACCGGCAGACGGAGGACGTAGGATACAATCATCGAGCAAGTCGCGATGACGAACACGGTTCGCAAACTCGCTGCGTATGCGCCCCGCGCAGCGTGCTGGAGGTCCGGGGGGAGCGATCCGACCAGACTGAGCGAGCGTCGGATCTCTGAGACGATCTTTGTCATATGAGATTTCGGGTCACGTTTTTATTGTTTGTGGTCGTGGCCACGATCGTCGGGAGTTGGTAGGATCGAACGAAAGACGTTATCAGCACATATCGCGTATACCGGAAAGCGCAAGCTGACCTTCTCCGCATCTGGGATGTGTATACGTCGACGTAGCTCAGCGTCAAGCCGGGACTGGAAGACGGCAGATGCGATGGCAACGCTGGATATTTGTCCTACCAGAGAGAATGATGCATATGAAGGCTTAGGTAGTTGTCACTGAGCATTACTCACCGAGTCCCCTAAAGAGCTGTGAGACCGCCGTCCCAAAGGCGATAGATGACTCTACGAACACGAGCGTGCCTAGGTTGTCGCTGCCTCAAACGCGTGTCCGTTGACGTACCTGGCAAGTGGGCTTGTAGCGCGACTAGAAGAAAGGAACAGATAAATAGAGTTCATAAGTAAACAAACATGCAAGAGGACTACGAAAAAAAACACCGTACTCAGCACTGTCAGAAAGATGACCGCATTCCCAAAGCCGATCGGAAAGACGCTTAGCCATTTTGTAACGAATCCCGAATCTTCCCGCATGAAGATGATGGGAATAAGGCCAGAGAGTGGAAGGATCCCAAAAATGAGGTTGAGAGTCGTGTATTTACCCGTCCGATGGATGAACCAGCTGTGTACCACCTAGGATCAGCTCTGGGGGCAGGAAAGGTTATAACGGACCCTCCCAGCAACGAACCCAAACCCATTGCAAGGCTGTGTGGGAGTAAGTGCAGCCCTGCATTTCACGGAAATAAACGAGGTTTTTTAGTCGCTGATACGCCAATATGTGGTATAGCCAACATACCGGCGATAGATGCACTGTCCAAAGCCACGGTTTGAAACCATAGCGGAATGAAGTACATGATGGAAAAGTTGCAAACTGACAAAAAAAAGTTGCTCAAGCACACAAGGACGGGTACTTTCTCTCTTAAGAAGGAAGGCGGAAGGATTGGCTCCAGAGCCACGTAGCACTCAACAACAACAAGAAAACCAAAGAAAAGAAGGGAAAGTATCAGTGGAATGACAACCTGAAGATCTGACCACTGCCGAGGAGCGTAAAACCAAGGGATCGCATTCGACATAGGAAACGACGTACAGGAAGATCTTCGTTGAATTTCATGCTGAGCCAAGTGAGCGTAGATCCGATCTAGCGCGAGCTAAGTCACACGGCCACGCATGAAACGCACGTAAGGAACCTACCATCAAGAAGAATGTAATCAAGCCCCCAAAGTCAATTCTAGACAGAACCTCCATTGTATTCTGACCTCGACCCTGCAGACCACGCCTTCGATCCTGCACATGCGAGCGCAACAAAAATGAGATACTCACTGGTGTCACATACCGCAATGTGTTCGTGATGACAATCATCACCAGGAAAAAAGGTGGGACCTGACATAAAAACGCGATGCGCCATCCGAATCTCCAACACAGTAAGCTTCTTTCACCCACCACACTCACATATGCTAACAAGGATCGACGTACATATCATTCAAAATACCGCCAATGGGTCCACCGAGGCCCAGTCCGACCTATCACAGGACTCAGGGAAGCGTACATTACGCATAATTGAACGGAAAGCTCACCGCCAGCGAGAGGTTGCTGAACGCTTGGGGTAAGCCGCGGTCCTGATCGACGATGAATGATAGAATGCGGGAAGATTGTGAACGTACACGCATACTGTATATGTCCGCCGAGACTATCCTTGATTCGCGCGGTTGGGTAAGTTGTGGCGGTTCACGATAGCATGCACCTACATTGCAAGCAACTGTAATGCTCCCGCGCCTATTCCGGCTATCTGAATAGTCCATCAAAGTCTGTACGATAAGGAATCAGACAAGAAACATGTACATACAAATCGCGCAATTGCCAGTTCAATCATATCTCTGGAGATCCCGCAAAGAAGAGTGCCAAGAGCGGTCGCAGTCAAGGCGATTTGACACGCCATCCGTCTACCGAGAATGGTACATAGCCGTCCATAGAGAGGCGTGAAGGCGCAACTCGAGAGCAGATATCTAAGGAGAAATATGTTGCGTGACCATGCGGGGATGAGAACGTGGAACTGTACGCAGTGCCAATCCAGCTGGCTTGGTTTGATTCTTTGAATTCTGATGTGATCGAGGGTAAAACTATGAATAGATTTGATTAGTATGAACAAGTTTAAAACGTTGTGAACCTTCTCACGCGTGGACACCATCGTTACTGGAGTCAAAGTTGAATGATTTGTTGTTATCGATCGTTGTCAGAGCTTGATTTGCACCACCTACAGTTCAAATTCTGACAACTGTCAGTGACGCCATGGTGGACCTACAAAAAACGGCTCACACAGAAAAACGTCCCGGTCCACAAAGCCGCTAGGATATAGTATCTAGTCGAGCGGGAGATCTGATGACATTCCAGATGAGTATCTTTACTGGTCTTGACGTTTTGAAGCAACGGTGAATACTCGGTATCGTGGCCGTTAGTCGCAGGCATGATCAGATTGTCGGATAACCCTTGCAACAGCAAGCGCCCAAATGTTGAGACGTTGTGGAGGGGAAGGAGTGGACGTGGAAAACACTGCGTTGCTTTAGGTGTAAGAGATAAGAGGCAGAGTTGGCACGCAACTTCGGCTTTTACCTGCTATTCGTGTCATTGAAACTTCTGATTACGGCGGTGGTGCCGCCACTCATACACGTTGTGTGTCAGCTTGAACTTTGTTCCGATAATAATCTGTGGTTTGCATCCCAGGGGCCCGAGTCCTCTGAACTGTTGGAGATCCAGTCCTCTGCGGGACTCCATTTCCTTTTATGGACATCGCGCGGGGTAGACACGCGCACCACTCGTTCCTCTTTCCTCCAGTCTCGTACCACGTCGACTGGAGTATAACATTCTCTCACAGACGCCGTGTCCCAAAATGAACGAGTCCGGATCATTAACTTGAATGCGGCAGCACCCAGAATCGCAAATATTGACTGGATCACGGCGTTGTGCATGTCAAAGCGATTTGCTTAACCAGTACCTTCGCCATATCGTTGGGAGTGGTAGTCACTGATAGAACAGCCTTGTGAACGCGGATCAGCGCGGATCCAACTCCGATTTTGCAGTTTCCACGGCCGCGCACATGCTAGGTCTCCCGGGCCGGAATCCGCTGAAGAGTAGGAAGGGCTGTCTTTCTACCTACAGGAGACTAGCGACTCGCGAAGCTAGACGTCTATCTCTATGATATTGTAGACTCTGTGAGTCTCCCCTCTATGAAGCTTCTACTATCGGACGTCGACGGCATGTATCGGAGCCTTCAAAAAGTCACAGCGCCAAGAATTAGTGACTCCCAGTAGTCAACCTCAGTTAGATGGGTACAACGCGAAAAGTGCCAGGTCCGTGACGACACCAAGTACTATGATATAGAACAGGGTCCAAAGGCACATGATGAGGAGGGAGCGAGGGAGACTGGCTCAACTTAAGGCCTGGTTCTATTGCTGGCTGCAGCGACTACGATACGAAGTGATCACTCTAATACCACAGGGTGCTGACTAAGCAGCCTGTGCATCGTGACTAAGCAACCTACTCCAGTGTTCGGCTACAAACGACTCGAAAGCGATACAAAAGTCGATGGGGGTGTAGGTAATTATACGTGGAGGGAAGTGTCAAAACAACCCGAGTGAATCTAAGTATAATGAACGAAAGTGGATACAAAGGACAGAATGACTATGAAGGTGCGTAATAGCCTCATCTTGAGCTTAGAGACAGTCTATCATAAAAAGGAAACGAGGATGAACTGGTGCCTGCATGAATCGTGGGGTGTAAAACGCACATAGGCGACAGCTCACACCGAGCCCGCCGGGCCTGAAAGAGGGTCAAGTGCTACCCATGATACGTCATCTCGGAGTCGACGCTCTTCCTCCTCTTCGTCTTGTACAAGAGATGACCGGAGGCTGAGGATCAATCGACAACCGATAACGGCCTCCATCGGCGCAGGGAACGCCTGAGAGACCTCTGTCCAGGGAAGCTAGCGTAGGATTGGTCAGGTGGATGTTCATCTGAAGTGGGCTCAAATGGAAAATTTACCCCAAAATATTGGCCCATGATGATATTAACAACGCAGGCCAGTGTTATGCTATCATAGGAATGAGCGACGCGGAGGACGTCAGCGCGTTCGGTGGCGTTGTCGAAGTAAAGCAGATACGTACCAGAGAAAATAGCGCACGTTGCCCTTGATGACGGCGTCTGCAATGTTCACCCCATCCATCCGCCTGATGCGGTATTCCAGCCGGTTTCTGATACCATGCCACAACGCCAGTAGACATAGCATGGTGTCATACACGATCACAGGCAACCAAGAGACGTATAGTTCATAAAATGAGGGATGGCGTACGTCGGCACAGATGTACAACCCCATGATCTCATCCACGACTTTATTTCCGAATAGGAAGCACATGGTTTCGTGAGTGAGCAACTTGGAGGAAACGGATAGACGTACTTCGTGCGTCTGCGCCAAGGAAACTCAGGATGGTCGACATGGCTGCAATTTCGCATGCATAACCGAAAACCATGAGGGTAACGACGATCCTTGATCCTCGATACAAAGCATATAATCGACCTTGAAGCATTACTTCAAGGGCGAGGTCAGTAATGAATAGAAGGGGTCCACTGGCAGTAGGTAAAACACACGCTGGATTAGGAGCAAAACTAGAACAGTGAGCCATGACTGAACGAAGAAGTATATTTGGCCTTATAATTTATTAGAGGAAGGGAATACGTGATCAATGTTTACTCACAGCTGTGAAAAGTTGTTTGTTGCGAATCGTTCATGAATTTGGTTACATAGTGACAAAAGAAGAACGTACAACTATGATATTATAAGTATAGGCAAGGTGGGCGAATGTCCAAAAACGTACATACCTTTTGAGTTGGGACTCCTTTAAGGAACGCTATAAAAGCTCATCAATGGTTGCCCACGACAGAAGAAGAAGTCCTACTAATCATACTCAAGCTAAACAGTGCGCATTGAGTAGTGTCATAAAAGAGATCGTTTATAAACTCACATGGCAAGTGCATCACCGAGGTAACGGATCTGGAGTATGGCGTAAATTCCTTCGACAGATATAAACACAAGGCAAACCGACGTACTAGTATATAAATGATACTTCCGAAACAGAAGCGACGATTCTATCAGAAGAGAAGCTGTCCAGAGACCGACAAGAGCACCAAACCCAAATGCTTACCCAGACATGTTTGACCTAAGTAATCGTACGGTCAGTATGTACGAGACAGGCACAAAACAGACGATTACCTCTCGATCGAACGTGATAACTGTGTACACGGTCAATGGTAATAACAAGGTCACGGACGATATGGTACTCACCATGATCATACAAAACGACAACAGAGCTGACCACTGTGAAGCAATCCCCATGAACGGCATGCGGCATGATGAAAAAAAGACACTAACTCTGGCACGTCCGAGTGACATGGAGAAAAAATGCAGTCCAACGATATACAGCTGAAAGAACGCCTTGCATGTACAAAGATACGACGTCCGATACGAACGCAGCAGCCTAGGAAGCAGACCCCACAGCGGGCCCTTTTATAACATGGGCTCTACAACGAGTCGGCGGCGTCAATTCGTCAATCCGACGATGCCGCATTCTACGCCCATGCCGCTCAGGCTAGCTTACGAGCATGGTGCGGCTTGTTGTCCTACCATGCTGTAGGAAAAGCAAGTCTGAAAGATTCCGTAGAATGTTGGGTATAATTATACACCCAAGTCCGAGCCTAAAAGAAAATGCACCAGAGATGAACGGCTACTCAACAAATATTCTCCGCGCAGTATCAATATCAGAGGGTGAAATATCTGACTCACGGGTACATGGGCCAAGCAATCGCAACCGCAGATTCACCGATACTTTTGAGATTGGCTGTGCAACTTGCTTATCAGTAGTCGGTAATGGGTAGCACCCACATTAACGCGTGCCTCGGGCTCGGTACCAGTCTGATGACCGCGCCATCGAGACAAGACGCTGGTAAGTATTCCTTGAACAAGTCGTACGGGAGCCTGGTAGCGTGAAACGCATACATATACGTGCAGAACTGCATATAACACACTATTTGCGGTAACCACCCGAGCCTGTCCGGGTCTTGGTGTTGAGGACTATCATTGGTCGTTGACATTTCGTATGCCAGTGACACGACGAAGACACAAATCTGTGGGAGATCGGCATCGACATTGGTGCCAAGGTCCTGTATATCACTGCCAGCACCCCCGGGAAGCACGTACCGCGCCTCAAAGTTCCATTGTAGCCGACGCTGAAGACGTCGGCACGAAGTTTTAGCCTTTCGAACTCATGAGGCGGCTGTGCAACCTGAAACTTCGGGTCCGGAATCGGAATTAAGCATAATGCCGCACAGCATGACAAACTTTTGACTACTCAGTCAACACTTGAACCATGTGACGAGGCCCAGACAAGGTTGAAAGATAATTCGGATCTCCGGTGATCAAGACCGCACACAACACTAACGAATACTCTCAAGTTCTTTAAAAATGTTGGCCGTGTCCAAGATTTTGATACGATAAGGCAATGTTTGAATGCATGGTCGCCTCGGCGATGGGAGGCCCCCGCAGCCCGACATGACCAACGGCAGTGACCCTCACAGCCTAGTTATTCGCATTATCGACTCGAGGAGTCACTGTGGCATGCATTGATGGCGCTCCTGCTCATTGGTGGGATTCAACATCAGCCATTCTGATCGTCCATATAGTCCCCGTTTTGTCCTGTGGTCGTCACGGTCCTAGCCGAGTGTTGAGCGTGCTGAACGCTGAGTGGTAAAGGTGGGTCTTGAAGTTACTCATGCGTGACGTGAGGTGCGCTATTCGTTTATCAATCCCTGCTGATTTTGGTTTCGAAACACTTTGTACAATGATGTATATATTCATAAGCATTCAAGCCGCGGTCATCCCACCATCCACGGCAATCTGGGGCAGAGTTCATTGAGCATATCGTCGTTCAACCAGATAGACAAACGGGAATGTCAAACTTACACATTGCCCTGCGCGAGACAGCGTCAGAATACTGCATTCATTACATCGAACGATGTACATACCAGTTATAAAGTGTGCTTCCTTCGAGGCCAGGTAGCTGACGAGACTTGCAACATCTTCCGGCTGCCCATCAGCCTTGACAGGTTTCCTCGAGATGTGCTTTTGGAGACATGAGTATAGAATTGGTGTGGCAAAGAGTGAGACGTGAGACAGCTTACAGCCATGAGCCAGCTGATATATTCTTGATCCGCATTCGCAGCTGCGCCCATCCATTCCTCCGCTGTCCAAACTGAGCACAAAAACAGCGATCAAATATCGCGTCTAATACTCACAGAGTTGTGTTTGGATGGTGCCGGGTGCGTAGGCATTCACGGTTATGTCGTGTCGCCCAAGTTCCAGCGCTGCTTCGATCAGAAATCCGTTCGAGAGTGGCACGACATGGTCCTTACCCGCTGTCTGTGTGAGACCTCTGACGGCCCACTTGCTGGCACAATAGGGTGCACCCAATGGTAGTCCCTGTTTTCCCGCAACGGAGCTGGCACCGATTATCCGCCCACCGTGGCCTTGCTTGATCATCTGCTCCGCCGCATATTTGTAACACAAGAAAGGTCCCCGTGCATTAATGGTCATGACACGTTCCCAGGCATCTAACTCAGCTGTAGTATGCCGTTGTCTCAGTACAAGCTCCGAGAGGGCTAGGGTGTGACCCACTCGATATCAGGGGTGCCATATGAGCGACACCTGCATTCGCTACCATCTTTGGAAGAGTGTAATTTACGAAAATCAAGTTCATAAGAAGGTACTCACGACGTCCAGACCGCCGAGTCCTTTGACCACCGCCTGTACCATCCCTTTTACTTCCTTTTCTGCAGTCACATCCGCAGGGACCGACAGTGATTTTCGGCCGATCTTTTCGACCTCGTCGGCGACAGCAGCGAGCTGTTCGCGTTTGGAAGAGATGTCATTCAAGGCGATATCGAAGCCGTCCCTGGCCAGACGGAGGGCGATGCTACGTCCGATACCCTGGGCGGATCCGGTGATGAGAGCGATCCCTTTGATGATGGACATGGCGCTCAAAGTGCGGGTGAAAAGTTGAGCTTTCCACAAAGTCGGTTGAAGGCACGAGCTTCTTATCTTCTGTGGGAACAGTGCTTCTGATGGGCATCTCCATGCAGGTTTAATGCCGGCAAACGCTGAAACTACTTGTCGTAGTTGATCGCGAAACTACTACATCGGGATCTCGGGACTTTGCGGTGGCAACGTGGGAGTGCTCAAGCTTCAAAGCGGCCAATTGATGGACTTGATATGACGATGAAACGATGGAGATGTGACCAGTCCTACATTGTTTAAATAATAACTACTACCCCCACCTCGTAGTCGCCCATACAGAGCGTGGTTCTGTTCTGTTAGTCCGCCCGTCTCAGTGTTTCCCGCTGTAGGCCACGACAGGCTTCCAGCTACGTAGAGTAAAAGAGTTGTTCCCGGGATTGGTAGTGATGCTTTAGCGACTCTTGGTTTTGGTAACAGGGTTGTACGCGTGTTGAGACTTTTTGATCTTGACACTGGCAGGCATACATTTGGTGGCTCTTTTGAGTCGGAAAGTGGTCAAACGCGGTTGTAAGTCGACTCAAACATAAGTACCGCGTCCAACTCCAGTGGGTAGTATCAACTACTATCAAACCGCATGTCAATGGAAGCACAATCCGAGTGACCATAACCATCCCGGCATCCTCGAGGTACTTAAGGCTCTCGCCTTGCGAGGCTGGAGAGTCGGAGTCGCAACTTCGTGGGAACTCAAGTCGGCGTGTGCGCTGGTACTTAGCACCTGACGGGAGGCGTTTCATTTGGCATTTACATCAGCTTTCACCTGACTCGTAAAAGAAAACTTCGAGGGCGTGCTGGAACTTGCCATGCACTACCCGTGTAGCATGATACTCATGGATAAATACCACTTTCAACTTGCAAAGGCAAATTTCGAGGGCTTCCCATGCACTGCCATTCAAGTGACATAGCAGTCGGAGAGGCTCCGCTGCCACACCTGAACCCACTTGCTGTAGAAGCCAGCATAACTTTATGCAGCAGAAGTGCTCTAGGTGTGTCTCTCGTTGCAAACTTCACTCAGTTTCCTAGTCTCAGCAGTAATAACTCTAGCAGATCCGACCCCAGGGAACAACCACCACGTGAAGCAAGGGCTTCGCCGTCTAGCACCCTGAATGTGGGTTTCGATACCTAGCTGCTAGTTTTCCGACTGACCTATCCTACAGGACGATATACGAGCGCCTGGCGTTTCCGACACTCCCCCCAAATGTACGGAGCAGGTGCAAGGCAAGGACGAAACCCTTGAGCCTGGAGACGGGCCACAGGATATACTCTCTTCCCGGGCCTCGTGCTCCGCAACTCCCAAGGATGAGAGCGCACAACCCATTATTACGAGTACGAAACCTACTCCTTTATAGTTTGCAAAGAGTGCTAATGGCGAGGTAGGTATCCGAATGACAGATTTCACTCTTGGCCTCAACCAACCCTCCGCCGCCTTTTATACCATGGTACACCACAGTGGTCTTGAATGGAGAACCGAAAGTAAGCCTTCGTCGGTGAACGACGATGTCGTCGAATGGAGTGGGCCGATCCCCATGTGAGATCCCCATTCCCTAATTACCGTTGCTCTTGACAAGGCAAGCAGACCGTCAGATCTATCTGCCATCGTTTGTGTTGAGCTCTATGCATCGTTCGAAGTCCAGTCTATGTTGGGTATTGGGGAGAAGCTGCGAAAGTTAACAGTCACTGTGGAACAACTACTGAACCGCAATGCAAAACACGTTCGTGAGTGGAACCAAGTTTTGCATAAGGGTCTCGGCATTCACATCACGACAGAAGTCACCCTCTTCCCAAGGGATGGGGGCGTTGAATCCCCGTGTCCATCCATTTTGGTCACCGTCGAGCGGGGAAAGCGCCATCTGGGCCCTCGTTGCGTAAGTACGCAACTTGTGCCACCACGATCCATCAGTTTATCTCCATAGTCAATCACAGAACCCCAATACGTGCCTCCAGTGGGGGATGAAACAGACCAAAGCCACACCGCTCTCTCGCGCGATGAAAGGCACGACAATGATGGCGATCTTAATCCAGTGGACAATGGCTCCCACGAGGTACCTCTGAACTTGCATCGCAATCCACATGCTGCCCGTCCTGTCGGCCACGTTTACCATCCTTCCACGCCGATTCAGATGGCCATGGCGCATTTAGCTCGATTCGGAAAACAGACGGCTGATGACCAGGGAGTACGGGCTGACGCATTACTGCATGAGTTGATGGGGCTCAGTTCTAGTCACCAAAGTAGACCTACTACTTTCATGCTCCAACTGCAGGCCCGACGTAGAGGCCCTGCTCGGCTGGACAGCAAGTCATCAAGGGAGCAGGATTCAACTTCACATTTTACAATCGAAGACCCATGGTGTTTCAGCGTCCAGTTGATGCATCGCTATCAAAGATTCGGCGGTCTATCTGACCTGCAACAGGCAATCGCAGTTTTGAAGAAATTGGTCGAGGCTAGTTCGGTTCAGGATGAGTGGTACCGCTTAGGAGTCGCGAATCTCGGTGTGGCGTTACAGTGTCGATTTGAACGCCTCGGAGACCTGAACGACCTGTTGGACGCAATTTCGAGGCACAGGGATGCTGCTGACCTCACTCCTCATGGTCACCCCGACAAACCTGCTCGTCTTGGCAGCCTTTCTGGATCCCTTCTTACTTGTTTCCAGCGCATTGGGAAGCTTAGCGACCTTACGGACGCAATTTTGACACTCGAGGATGCAGTTGACCTCACCCCTCATGATCATCCCCACAAACACGCATTTCTTAACAACCTTGGCAACGCCTTTACAGCGCGTTTTCACTGCCTCGGGGAGCTAAGTGACATCGAAGCGGCAATTTCGAGGTACAGGGATGCTGTTAGCCTCACTCCGCACGGTCATCCTCACAAACATGATTGTCTCGACAACCTCGGAAAGGCCTTCAAAGTCCGTTTCGACCGCCTCGGGGAATTGAAAGACCTTGAGCATGCAATTTCGACACTCAGGGATTCTGCTAAGCTCACCCCGCATGGTCACCATGATGAGCCCATCCGTCTTACCAACCTTGGGAGCTGCTTCTTGACTCGATTCCACCACCTCGAGGAGCTCAGTGACCTCGAGGACGCAATTTCGAGGCACAGGGATGCGATTCGCCTCAGCCCTCATAATCATCCCCACAAGCCTACCTGTCTCAGTAACCTTGCCATCTCCTTCGAAGCTCGTTTCGACCGCTTTCAGGAGCTGAGTGACCTCGAGCATGCCATTTCAAGTCGCAAGGATGCAGTTCACTTCACCTCCCATGGTCACCCTGACAAGCCTGCTCGTCTTGAAAACCTTGGCATGTCATTCAAAGCTCGTTTCGACCGGCTTGGGCAGCTTAGTGACCTCGAGGACGCGATCTCGACACTCGGGAATGCTGTTCACCTCACCCCTCATGCTCACCCTGACAAACCTGCCCGTCTGAACAAGCTCGGAAACTGCTTTGGAGATCGTTTCCAGCACTTCGGGGAGCTCAGTGACCTTCAGAACGCAATTTCGAGGCACAGGGATGCTGTTGACACCATCCCTCAAGGTCACCCTGACAAGCCCTGCTATCTCAACAACCTCGGCAGCTCCCTCTTCCTTCGTTTCGAGCGCATTGGAGACCTGAATGATCTAGAGGACGCAATTTCAAAGCACAAGGACGCAATTAACCCCACACAACACGGTGACCCTGACCTGCCTGCCTATCTCGGCAATCTCGGCAAGTCCCTCTTGGCTCGTTCCGAGCGCCTCGGGGAACTCAGTGATCTGGAGGACGCAATTTCAATGCTCGGGGATGCGGTTGACCGTACTTCCCATGGTCACCCCTACAAGCCCGATTATCTTAACCTCCTTGGCATTTCCTTCTTGACTCGTTTCCGGCGTCTAGGGGAGCTGAGTGACCTGGAAGATGCAATTTTGAGGCACACAGATGCGGTTGACCTCACCTCTCGTGGACATCCTCACAAGTACAGCTATCTTAACAGCCTTGGCTGCTCCTTCGAGGCTCGCTTCTACCGCCTCGGCAAGCTGCATGATCTCGAGGACGCAATTTCAACATTCAAAGACGCTGTTGACCTCACCCCCCATGGTCTCCTTCACAAGCACTCCTATCTTAACAATCTCGGTACCGCCTTGACAGCTCGTTTTCATCGCCTCGGGAAGTTGAGCGACCTGGAGGGTGCAATTTTGACGCTCAGGGAGGCAGTTGACCTCACCCCACATGGTCACCCTGGAAAGCCTGGCCATCTTAGCAATCTCGGTACCTCCTTTGCAGCTCGTTTCTTGCGCCTCGGGGAGTTCACTGACCTCGAACACGCAATTTCGACACTCAAAGATGCTGTTGACCTCACCCCCCATGATCACCCTGACAAGCCTGCCCGTCTTAACAACCTCGGCAGCTGCTTCGGAACTCGTTTCCAGCTCCTTGCGGAGTCGAGTGACCTTGAGAGCGCAGTTTCGACGCTCAGTGCTGCTGTTGACCTCACCCCTCATGGTCACCCTAACCAGCCCGGTGGTCTCAACAACCTCGGCAGCTCTATCTTCCTTCGTTTCGAGCGCTTCGGGAAGCTGGGTGACCTTGAGGATGCAATTGGGATGCTCAGGGATGCTGTTAATCTCACCCCTCATGGTCACCCTGACAAGCCTGGCCGTCTTAATAAGCTTGGCAAGTCCCTCTTGGCCCGTTTTGAGCACTTCGGTGAGCTCAATGACCTCGAGAACGCAATTTCGAGGCACACGGATGCTGTTGGTCTCACTCCTCATGGTCACCCCGACATGCCCGGTTATCTCAACCACCTTGGCAGCTCTCTCTTGGCTCGTTTCCAGCACCTAGGGGAACCAAGTGATCTCGAGAATGCGATTTCGAGGCACAAGGATGCGGTTGACCTCACCCCTCGTGATCACCCAAACAAGTCCGGCTATCTTAACAGTCTCGGTGACTCCTTCGAAGCTCGCTTCGAGCGCTTCGGGGACCTCAGGGACCTTGAGCAAACAATTTCCATATATTCGCATGCTGCTTTCACCATTGGTCCCATCAATTCCCGGTTTCGTGCATCACAGAGGTGGATAGTAAGCGCTCGGCGTATACGCCATCATTCTCTCCTGCATGCATATTCTGTTTCCATTAACCTGCTTCCGCAACTGGCATGGATTGGCCTCTCTCTTATACACCGTTACCAGAAGCTTACCCGAGGTGCTGACATGGTGCGGGAGGCTGCCGCAGCAGCTTTGGACGCCAGGCTCCCGGAAATTGCTGTAGAGTGGCTTGAGCAAGGACGCTCAGTCGTTTGGGGGGAGCTCTTTCAGCTTCGCAGCTCCTACGAAGAGTTGTCCTCTGTTCATCCAGATCATGCCCGTAGACTTTGGGAACTATCTGCCGCATTAGAACACGCTAGCGTCAGTCGTGAAAAGTCTTGGTCCCTATTCTTGGAACAGACCGAGGGTGCAATGCATCATGCGCCAGCATCCTTGCAACAAGAGGCTGATAGACACCATACGCTCGCTATCGAGCGAGATCAATTGCTCCAGACAATCCGTACTCTTCCTGGTTTCGAGCGGTTTCTCCTCCAGAGAGCGTTTTCTCAACTCCGTGCTGCAGCACACCCCGGACCGGTGGTCCTGCTCAACGCCGCAGAAAGCCGTTGCGACGCCTTGATTGTCCTCGCCGATGTGGATCGTGTAATTCATGTCCCACTTCCCACCTTCACTTTTCAGAGATCCACGGGTCTACAGACCATGCTGGAGAAACTGCTTGGTCACGCTCGTACCATACGCTCTGACGACAGGGATGGGAAAAGTGCAACTCTGCGTGGTGTCAGCTGGGAGTCTCTCTTATCCACATTATGGCACGGCGTCGTCAAACCAGTCCTGGATGCTTTGGCTTTCTCAGTACGTCGTGTCATACCACTCGAGTTCATTCTTGATCCATTCATCCGCATCTGAATAGACTCCTGAGGAGCTTTCACGTATTTTTTGGTGTCCGACTGGCCCTTTCGTATTTCTTCCTATCCATGCAGCTGGTCTCTATGGCACCCAGTATTCTCCACCTGGGAACAAAGTATCGGATTTCGTTATCTCGTCATACGTCCCTACTCTTTCCATTTTGACGATGTCTCCCAATCCCCCCACCTTATCTAGCGGTGATCTCCGCCTCCTTACTGTTCGTCAACCATCCTCAGATGGTCTACCCCACCTTTCAGGTGTGGCAATCGAGCTGGAACACATAAGGGAGATAATTAGGGATTCTCCTTCAGCACAAGCCATCCTTCTAGAATCGTCCGACGGCACGGTCGAGGACGTACTTTCCCTCATGAAGGACGCGGATTGGGTGCATTTTGCGTGCCATGGAATTCAAGATGCCCGGGATCCGACTGAGAGCGGACTTTGTCTTGCCGATGGACGCCGCTTGAAAGTATCGGATATCATCGCACTGTCGCGTTCCCGTGGTGGGCTTGCCTTTCTTTCCGCATGTCAGACGGCGATGGGTGATGAGCGTCTCTCCGATGAGGCCATCCATGTCGCAGCTGGAATGTTGTTTGCGGGTTACGGGGGAGTCATTGGTACGATGTGGTCGATCAGCGATAAGCTCGCGCCAGAGGTGGCATGGGACGTGTACCGTCAACTGTTTCGGAACGGCACGCGGCCGGATTATCGGGAGGCTGCACGAGCGCTGCACGACGCTATTGGGTGTCTTCGAGAGAGTGGCAGAGCACCCTTCGTTACATGGCTTCCGTTCATCCACGTAGGTCTCTGAATGGTCGCCCCGTCATGTCCATGGATAGATTGACTTGCTTGGTCGCGAACTTATCTTGAAGCGTGTTTTTATCTCAGTGGGAGGAGGCTGTGAAGGTCAAATCGGGAAGTACACGAGGCATAAGACTGACATACGGTGGCGTGATTCAGGACCGTCGGCTGAGACGACCCAGCGTTTCGGCGATGGGTTCGTTACATCTAGCATCCAACCTATGAAGCACGCAGGGGCTCGAACCACAATGCAGAATCGAAGAAGTCATGGCGATCACTCACGAAACTACCCATCTATCTGTGTAAATGATTCCCCCAGTTCTAACCTTTCTACCACTCCGACGGCTCTATGAATAATGGCCGACGAGATCACTGGCCTACTTTATACATTCCCGTGACCGCGGAGGAGATCATGCGGCATACTTGGTGAACAGGCTAGCCACTACATATATATAGCGAGCACTCATCGGATGGTGCGTCGTGACTGCTACCCACACTCTGGAGATGTCGGCCAGCGAAGATCACATCATACGGGAACATCGTCCTGTTGAATCGCTGATTCCAACTCTTGGTGGGTCGCTCGAGTTATCAAAGAAGCAAATCAAGTTCCTCCTTCAGGCAATCCGTGACTTGAACCCGGAATCCAACAACGCCGAGGCAGAGATAAGAAGACGGATCCTCGAGATTCGTAGCAAGTACGTTGCGCCATTTTGCATTATGGTTTGCAGCGGCTCATCTTGTACGGTATTCTAGAGCATAGTTTGTCACAACAACACCAAGTGTAACGATTGGGTCTGACATCTAAAATGCTATAGTCAAACCTACCCATATCCATGCATCCGTGGATTTCATTATGTCGCTCTCCGCATGTCTGAACACGATGTCTTTCCTCACGTCCTGAAAACAGCTCAAAGTGCCGGACAAGACAATGTACCTTTGCTCCTTGATATTGGCTGCTGCAGTAAGTCGTCCATGCACCCTATTTGAACGTCCGCCGATTCAGATGCGACCTGTTTGTGAACAGTGGGTACGGACTTGCGCCACGTCGTCCAGGTCGGTTACCCCTCCACGTCTGTCATCGGGTGTGATATACGAAACGACTTTATCGACATGGGGTACACATTCTATAGCGACCGCGACACGTGCCCAGTCCCCTTCTTCGTTGGGGATGTCTTTGACATCACGCTTCATCCCTTCCCTCAAGCGGCAGATGACGCACGTCCGTCGATCAAGGACGTCCGCGACCTCAATGAGCTTCGTGGACGGGTCAAGTACATCTGCGCGGGCTCACTCTTCCACCTCTTTGACGAGGGGACGCAAGAAGCGATCGCGCGGCGCCTCGCGACACTCCTGGACGTGAGCGAAGAGAACGGTCCGGGGGTACTCTTTGGTAGGCATGTTGCCAAGGCAGAAGAGGGCGTGATCGACGACGCAATGGGCCGGTAAGCCGACCAACGCGTCTTTGGTCTTATTGTCGTTCGCAACTCACGAGTGAATTCTGACTGATAGATCTCGATACGCGCACTCGCCAGCGTCTTGGGGGAAGTTGTGGGAGCGGGTGTTGGGTGAGAATATCCGTGTGCGTGTGGATGCAGGGTTCCCGCATTTCGAGCAAGCAAGCGAGTCGAAGGGGGGGTTGTGGAATCCTGGACGTGGCACGCAGATGATGTGGTGGAGCGTGTGGGTCGGTTGATCCTGTGTTTTACTCCGGTCCGGGAAAGTCTGCCTTGACTTGGGATACAGAAAATGTCGTGTCCGGCCGTGACTTCCTTAGCAGAGTTTCCAATCATTCTAAACTATGTGGCCCTGGCTGTTCCTGGGATGGAAAGTGAAAATTCAGGAACGTGGACTCTACGTCGCTCGAGAAGCAATCCACGGACCGAGTGATCCTGGAGAGCCTCTGATTACTAGAAGCCGATCTTAAACCATATCGCGTAGGATCTCGGATGCATTGGCTGCGGTGTGATATGATACCACGCCTTGTATCGAAGACGTTGGAGCGGTCACAGCCATACTCCACGCGCAGGGTCTCGGATACCATCACAACAACTTGAGATACTTGCGTCACGGTGTCTATAATATGCGTCGTACTGCGTGATATCACACGCCTCGTCATGCGTGTGGATAGAATAGCGACCTGCGCGGCTTGGCATGTCTTCTGGTTTATATCGAGTGAAATATATTGTAATCTCACGTCTTAGCCGGATTCGTCGTTAACTATCATGATGCCATTGATCGCCCTCAGGCTGTCAAAGTACTACGTAACTCACAATGTACCCTGTTACAACGTTTCGTGAACTCCTAGCACTCGGAATGGCCGGAACGACCGTCCAGTTTTGTCAAGATTAATCCTCCACCTTACCCCGCGGTCAATTGCCTACTACGCCTCCCGTGACTAGATTACGCCGAGACCGAGCCTCACTTGTAAGATACACGCAACACATACTTCTCTGCTCCACTGACTGGCAGTGGCTAACATTATTCGCCTTTTATCTGTGACGCGTCGTAAGCATGGGCATCGAACTAGAAATCACAGGGGAACTATGCACCTACCACACCGATAGCAGCAGAATCGAATCATTGCATCTCACACTAGATTCCCATTCTACTTATCTGTGTAAACGTTTTTCCAAACTCTCTGCGACCTTTCTCTCACCCTGTGGCTGACGGCTGCGGACTCGGTGCGGAGGGGACCCACATACCAGGTGGTGAACAGGCTGGCAATGATATATAAGTACCTTTGAGTCGGCTGGTGCTATCCTTCATCCTAAAAATGTCGACCAGCAAAGATTACATCCTTAGAGAACGTGTTCCTGTCAAATCGCTCATCCCCGCTCTCGATGGACCACTCGAGTTATCAGACAAGCAAATCGATTTCCTCCTTCATGCGATCCATGAGTTGGACCCGGAAGCCAACGACGCTGAGGCAGAGATAAGAAGACGAGTCCTCGAAATTCAGAGCAAGTACGTTGTCCCAATTTGCATTACAATTTGTTACGAGTGTCGCTCATCTTGGATGGCTTTCCAGAGCATAGTATGTCATGACAACACCCCCTGTAACGTTTGCGTCTAACAGTTGTATGCCACAGTAAAACATACCCATATCCATGCATTCGCGCATTTCAACATGTCGCTCTCTACATGTCCGAACACGACGTATTCGCTCATATCCTGAAAACGGGTCAAAGGGCCGGACAAGCCAACGCACCTTTACTTCTCGATATTGGCTGTTGTAGTAAGTTGTCCCTGCATCCTGTTGGACGGCCCGCTAATGTAGCCCGTTTGCGACTAGTGGGCACGGATTTACGTCACCTCGTCCAGGTTGGGTACCCCTCCACATCCGTCATCGGGTGCGATATACGACGCGACTTTATCGATCGGGGTTACGAATTCTACTGCGACAGCGACACGTGCCAAATCCCCTTCTTTGTCGCCGACATCTTTGACATAGTGCTTTGTCCGTTCCCCCAAGCGGCGAATAACGCACGACCGTCGCTGAAGGACGTCCAGAGCCTCAACGAGCTCCGTGGACGGGTCAAGTACATTTACGCAGGCTCACTTTTCCACCTCTTTGATGAGGGGACGCAAGAAGCTATCGCGCGGCGCCTTGCGACGCTTCTGGATGTGAGCAAAGAAAATGGTCCAGCGGTGCTCTTTGGTAGGCACGTTTCCAAGACCGAGGAGGGCGTCATCGACGACGCAATGGGCCGGTACGTCGAACAGCCCACGTTCTTGGTGTTGTATCGTTCACGACTCACGAGCAACTTATAAATGCTAGGGCACGGTACGCGCACTCGCCGACATCATGGGAGAAATTGTGGCAGCGAGTGCTAGGTGGGAAGATCCGTGTGCGTGTCGATGCGGGGTTCCCGCCCATCGAGCAAACCAACGACCCGAACGGGTGGTGGTGGAATCCTGGGCGAAATACGCAGGTGATGTGGTGGAGCGTCTGGGTGGGTTGATCGTGGGAGTTTTACCCCAAAGTTACCCCAAAGTCTGCATGGATTCGGAATACGCACGGTGTCTTCCATCACACATCATGATTCATCAGTACATATTGTGCAACTTAAAGTTTGGCTAGACTTGAATCTGCGCTTGATTTCCGGTCCCGAAACAGTTCTGGATTGTCATGGGTCGACTCAGTAAGTACATCATGATAAAGTGATGTCACGCCCGCTGGGAGTCAGGCGGATCTTGTCCGGATTTCGGATCTGATCCTTTTGAGCTGCGACTTGAATGATTTTTGACACCATCTGGCGCTTGATGCAGTTGCTATCTTCGCTGTTCTTTATGTAAATTGACGTTAACGTTCTTGCCACAGTGGTGATTGCATGGAGTTTAGTACCGAGGACTGGACTGGGAATTTACTGAGGGGGTTCGGCTTTGGTCGGCCGACGACCGTGGTAACTGCGGACCCAACGTTGATCCGACCTTATCTCCATTTCCATTCTACAAGCATCATGATCTCCATTCGACTCGAAAACCTTACACTTGAAGCCCTAAACGCTCGAAATACAGAAAGGCATGTTTCAGATCTGAGCGCTAACACAGTCGAGTGGAGAGCGAATAGAGTTCTGCCAGGGTGTGAGGCTTTGGGGATTAGTCGGCGCTACGAAACCTTCAAGGAGCGACAATAACGCCGTCACGGTAAAACAAACAGGGGTCTCGACAGGACCCTTCTCACATGGAGAGCAACTCGAACTCCTTGCCTTGACAGGCACCTTTAAGTTAGACTGTCCTCGCCTAAATTTTCCTCCAACCTAGTTATGTCACTATGGATCATGAGGACCAATCTCCGACCGACCTGGAATAGGTAGGTTGCCAATTCAATGCCAATTCGTTTCATTCTTATGTAAATCCGATTAAATACGGGGATGGGAGTCGGTTCCCTCCCCGCTTTTCTTTAAGTCCTTTCTTTTCTTCCTGACAATCATACCTTCAAGTCTCGCTTGTGCGAATTGAAAGTATTTTCGAAGTTCTCATCATGACGACGCACGACACCGAACGCACACCCCTTCTCGCGAAAACTGGCAAGGCGAACGAAGACGGTCCGCTCGAATGTCACGAGATCTCTTGCACGACGCGCTATGGCATCCTCGCCGCATTGTGGGCGGGGATCTTTCTATGTGTGAGTCGCTCCTTGGTCCGTCAAGTTCTTATGGCTGACGGGTTTCAGAATCTGAACCGTACGTGGTGGCGCATGGGCTGTGATCATTTTGCTGACCATCTGCACTTCTACAGTAACGATGGTGGCTACATGTAGGACATTTGACAAGGCTCTACGCGATCATTACTGACACGCGCGACTCACAGTGCTGCCCTCGATCACGTCCGAATTCAAGGAATCCAACCAAGCTAGTTGGATAGGTACCTCGTACGTTCCACGTTTCCTCCTCATGCACCCACTCACCCGTCACGTATCTCGTTAGTTATCTGCTCTCCACCTGCACCTTCACTCCTCTCTATGGACGGCTGTGTACCATCCTCGGCCGACGCGCTGCTTGTCAGACCGCTTTACTCGCGACTGCCATTGGTACACTTCTCTGTGGGATAGCTGGAGATATGGTCGAATTGACCGTCGCGCGCTTTGTACGTAAAGCTCTTCTCTTCTCGTCGCCTCAGGTCGTCTTTTCGCTTC